>OY811986.1:0-65000 GCA_963681505.1 Eunapius fragilis | reverse complement strand
ATTGAGTGTAATTCAGATATTAATCAATGCACATCGAATATCAGTGGATGTAATAAAAATTGCACCAACACCATTCGAAGCTATTACTGCTCATGCTTCTCTTTGGTATCAACTAGCAGCAGATAACATGACCTGTTCAGGATAATAGAAGTCCATCATCATTTTCATGAATTTATTGTGTTTACTTAGATATGAATGAGTGCACATCAAATATCAGTGGATGCAGTCAAAATTGCACCAACACCATTGGAAGCTATTACTGCTCATGTTTTTCTGGTTATCAATTTGCTACTAATAATATGATCTGTTCAGGTAAGTAGAATATTGGGTCATTTCTGTGTACTGTAAGGAAATACTATTATTTACAGACATCAATGAGTGTACATTGAATATCAGTGGATGTACTCAAAATTGCGTCAACACCATTGGAAGCTATTACTGCTCATGCAACTCTGGTTATCACCTAGCAGCAGATAACATGACCTGTTCAGGTAAATGGAAGTCCATCATCATTTTCATGAAATTATTGCGTTTACTTAGATATCAATGAGTGCACATTGAATACCAGTGGATGCAGTCAAAATTGCATCAACACCATTGGGAGCCATTACTGCTCATGCTACTCTGGTTATCATCTTGCAGCTGATAATATGACCTGTTCAGGTAAGTAGAATATCTTTGTCATGGGTCATATCTGTATACTGTAAGAAAATACTGTTTACAGACATCAATGAGTGTACATTGAATATCAGTGGATGTAATCAAAATTGCACTAACACCATTGGAAACTATTACTGCTCATGCAACTCTGGTTATCACCTAGCAGCAGATAACATGACCTGTTCAGGTAAATAGAAGTCCATCATCGTTTTCATGAATTTATTATGTTTACTTAGATATCGATGAGTGCACATTGAATACCAGTGGATGCAGTCAAAATTGCATCAACACCATTGGGATCTATTACTGCTCATGTTACTCTGGTTATCAAATTGCAGCTGATAATATGACCTGTTCTGGTAAGTAGAGTATCTTTACCATTGGGTCATTTCTGAGTTCTGTAAGAAAATATTATTATTTACAGACATCAATGAGTGTTCATTGAATATCAGTGGATGTACACAAAATTGCATCAACACCATTGGAAACTATTACTGCTCATGTTACCCTGGTTATCAACTAGCAGCAGATAACATGACCTGTTCAGGTAAATAGAAGTCCATCATCGTTTTCATGAATTTATTATGTTTACTTAGATATCGATGAGTGCACATTGAATACCAGTGGATGTACTCAAAATTGCATCAACACCATTGGGATCTATTACTGCTCATGCTACTCTGGTTATCAACTAGCAGCAAATAACATGACCTGTTCAGGTAATAGAAGTCCATCATCATTTTCATGAAACTATTGCGTTTACTTAGATATCAATGAGTGCACATTGAATACCAGTGGATGCAGTCAAAATTGCACCAACACCATTGGGAGCTATTACTGCTCATGCTACTCTGGTTATCAACTTGCAGCTGATAATATGACCTGTTCTGGTAAGTAGAATATCTTTGTCATGGGTCATATCTGTATACTGTAAGAAAATACTGTTTACAGACATCAATGAGTGTACATTGAATATCAGTGGATGTAATCAAAATTGCACTAACACCATTGGAAACTATTACTGCTCATGCAACTCTGGTTATCACCTAACAGCAGATAACATGACATGTTCAGGTAAATGGAAGTCCATCATCGTTTTCATGAATTTATTGCGTTTACTTAGATATCAATGAGTGCACATTGAATACCAGTGGATGCAGTCAAAATTGCACCAACACCATTGGGAGCTATTACTGCTCATGCTATTCTGGTTATCTAATTGCAGCTGATAATATGACCTGTTCTGGTAAGTAGAGTATCTTTACCATTGGGTCATTTCTGAGTTCTGTAAGAAATTATTATTATTTACAGACATCAATGAGTGTACATTGAATATCAGTGGATGTACACAAAATTGCATCAACACCATTGGAAACTATTACTGCTCATGCTACTCTGGTTATCAACTAGCAGCAAATAACATGACCTGTTCAGGTAATAGAAGTCCATCATCATTTTCATGAATTTACTGTGTTTACTTAGATATCAATGAGTGCACATCGAATACCAGTGGATGCAGTCAAAATTGCACCAACACCATTGGGAGCTATTACTGCTCATGTTACTCTGGTTATCAACTTGCAGCTGATAGTATGACCTGTTCTGGTATGTAGAGTATCTTTACCTTTCTTCATTTCTGTATACTGTAAGAAAAAATTATTATTTACAGACATCAATGAGTGCACATTGAATACCAGTGGATGCAGTCAATATTGCATCAACACCATTGGGAGCTATTACTGCTCATGCTTCTCTGGTTATCAAATTGCAGCTGATAATATGACCTGCTCAGGTAAGTAGAATATCTTTACCATGGATCATTTCTGTTTACTGCAAAGGAACATTATTATTTGCAGACATCAATGAGTGTTCATTGAATATCAGTGGATGCACACAAAATTGCGTCAACACCATTGGAAGCTCTTACTGCTCATGCAACTCTGGTTATCACCTAGCATCAGATAACATGACCTGTTCAGGTAATAGAAGTCCATCATCATTTTCATGAATTTACCATGTTTACTTAGATATCAATGAGTGCACATTGAATACCAGTGGATGCAGTCAAAATTGCATCAACACCATTGGGATCTATTACTGCTCATGTTACTCTGGTTATCAAATTGCAGCTGATAATATGACCTGTTCTGGTAAGTAGAGTATCTTTACCATTGGGTCATTTCTGAGTTCTGTAAGAAAATATTATTATTTACAGACATCAATGAGTGTTCATTGAATATCAGTGGATGTACACAAAATTGCATCAACACCATTGGAAACTATTACTGCTCATGTTACCCTGGTTATCAACTAGCAGCGGATAACATGACCTGTTCAGGTAAATAGAAGTCCATCATCGTTTTCATGAATTTATTATGTTTACTTAGATATCGATGAGTGCACATTGAATACCAGTGGATGCAGTCAAAATTGCATCAACACCATTGGGATCTATTACTGCTCATGCTACTCTGGTTATCAACTAGCAGCAGATAACATGACCTGTTCAGGTAATAGAAGTCCATCATCATTTTCATGAAATTATTGCGTTTACTTAGATATCAATGAGTGCACATTGAATACCAGTGGATGCAGTCAAAATTGCACCAACACCATTGGGAGCTATTACTGCTCATGCTACTCTGGTTATCAACTTGCAGCTGATAATATGACCTGTTCTGGTAAGTAGAATATCTTTGTCATGGGTCATATCTGTATACTGTAAGAAAATACTGTTTACAGACATCAATGAGTGTACATTGAATATCAGTGGATGTAATCAAAATTGCACTAACACCATTGGGATCTATTACTGCTCATGCAACTCTGGTTATCACCTAACAGCAGATAACATGACATGTTCAGGTAAATGGAAGTCCATCATCGTTTTCATGAATTTATTGCGTTTACTTAGATATCAATGAGTGCACATTGAATACCAGTGGATGCAGTCAAAATTGCACCAACACCATTGGGAGCTATTACTGCTCATGCTATTCTGGTTATCTAATTGCAGCTGATAATATGACCTGTTCTGGTAAGTAGAGTATCTTTACCATTGGGTCATTTCTGAGTTCTGTATGAAATTATTATTATTTACAGACATCAATGAGTGTACATTGAATATCAGTGGATGTACACAAAATTGCATCAACACCATTGGAAACTATTACTGCTCATGCTACCCTGGTTATCAACTAGCAGCAGATAACATTACCTGTTCAGGTAAATAGAAGTCCATCATCGTTTTTAAGAATTTATTGTGTTTACTTAGATATCAATGAGTGCACATTGAATACCAGTGGATGCAGTCAAAATTGCATCAACACCATTGGAAACTATTACTGCTCATGCTACCCTGGTTATCAACTAGCAGCAGATAACATTACCTGTTCAGGTAAATAGAAGTCCATCATCGTTTTTAAGAATTTATTATGTTTACTTAGATATCAATGAGTGCACATTGAATACCAGTGGATGCAGTCAAAATTGCATCAACACCATTGGGATATATTACTGCTCATGCAACTCTGGTTATCACCTAGCATCAGATAACATGACCTGTTCAGGTAATAGAAGTCCATCATCATTTTCATGAATTTACTATGTTTACTTAGATATCAATGAGTGCACATTGAATACCAGTGGATGCAGTCAAAATTGCACCAACACCATTGGGAGCTATTACTGCTCATGTTACTCTGGTTTTCAACTTGCAGCTGATAATGTGACCTGTTCTGGTAAGTAGAGTATCTTTACCATGGTCATTTCTGTATATTGTAAGAAAATATTATTATTTATAGACATCAATGAGTGTACTTTGAATAACAGTGGATGTAATCAGAATTGCACCAACACAATTGGATACTATTACTGCTCATGCTACTCTGGTTATCAAATAGCAACGGATCTTAAGACCTGTTCAGGTAAATAAAACTGTTTCAATTCCATGAATAATTGTGATTACTTAAGATGTCAATGAGTGCACATCAAATATATATGGGTGCAGTCAAAATTGCATCAACACCATTGGGAGCTATTACTGCTCCTGCCACTCTGGTTATCAACTTGCAGCTGATAATATGACCTGTTTAGGTAAGTAGAATATCTATACCATTGGGTCATTCCTGTATACTGTAAGAAAATACTATTTACAGACATCAATGAGTGTACATTGAATATCAGTGGATGTAATCAAAATTGCACTAACACCATTGGAAACTATTACTGCTCATGCTACTCTGGTAATCAACTAGCAGCAGATAACATTACCTGTTCAGGTAAATAGAAGTCCATCATCGTTTTCATGAATTTATTCTGTTTACTTAGATATCAATGAGTGCACATTGAATACTAGTGGATGCAGTCAAAATTGCATCAACACCATTGGGAGTTATTACTGCTCATGTTACTCTGGTTATCAACTTGCAGCTGATAATGTGACCTGTTCTGGTAAGTAGAGTATCTTTACCATTGGGTCATTCCTGTGTACTGAAGGGAAATATTATTTATAGACATCAATGAGTGTACATTGAACATCAGTGGATGTTCTCAGAATTGCACCAATACCATTGGAAACTATTGCTGCTCATGCTACTTTGGTTATCAACTTGCAGTTAATCTTAAGAGCTGTTCAGGTGAGTTTATTAGTAAATGTACTATTAAATGTGTACATGCATGCACATCTACTGCTATTACTGCTCCTGCCACTCTGGTTATCAACTTGCAGCTGATAATATGACCTGTTTAGGTAAGTAGAATATCTTTACCATTGGGTCATTCCTGTGTACTGTAAGGAAATATTATTTACAGACATCAATGAGTGCGCATTAAATATAAGTGGATGCAGTCAAAATTGCACCAACACCATTGGAAGCTATTACTGCTCATGTTACTCTGGCTATCAACTAGGAGCAGATAACATGACCTGTTCAGGTAAATAGAAGTTCCTCATTTTCATGAATTTATTGTGTTTACGTTGATATCAATGAGTGCACATTGAACTTGTAAATAAAAAACCTTCTCAATGAGAAAGTTGGTGGGATATAGGATTTGAAGGGAATGGTGGTGCACAAAGCAAGGGGCTGTCAGGAAGTAATTGGACAGCACCCCTCAGATTTGTGTGCAATTTATCATATTTGCTTGACCCAATATGGATGTTACTTTAACGCATTAATTTTCAAAATCGCATGAGTGGTTTTCGAATTAACACCATCATGAATAATTGATCGTTTTCCACTTTGAAGACTCATAACTCCCTACTCACAGAACCTGTGTTGCTATTGTTGGCATCAAATTGAAGCTCTCTTAGTGTACAATCCGACTATAATATGTTTCTGTGGGAGAGGCGAAAGGGTTAACGAATAAATGTTTATACAGCACGATTTTCAATATTTAGATCACTTGCAGGGTGATACTCAAGAATTTTGTTTTTGTATATGAAAACTGTTAATTGTCCTTTACATTTTAAAAACATAAAAAGTCTGAGTATCAGCTATTTCTGGGAACTGCAGAAGGTTAAAGGGCAAGACACAATTTTAAATTTCTTCATGGTTGATTTTATCACTAATGAGAAGCATGTGTTGTTTAGATACGTGTCAAGGGTATTACATAATACTGTCCTCAACTATCACAACAGTAGGAATGGGCATTGGTAATTAAAAAAAATGATTTTTAGTACATCTAATTGCGCATTTATTGGAAACCATTAAGCCTTCTAATGGGATCGTTGCTTAGGTATACGTGCTCGTTATTACTGTCATAAGTGGTTAAAGCTCAGCATTTCATTTGATTGGAAGTATTGATCCCCGGTACGCCGTCATCCGCCGTGATCCCCGATCCGCGGTACTCCGTCATCTGGCGTATAAACAGGTTGAGGGACCACCACTTCTTGAGCTGGTTGAATAGGTCTCACCGCCGGTTTATTTAAACCTCGTTGTTCCTTTTTTACAAAAAAAATGTTTGGCTTTAACCACTTAAGACAGTAATAATGAACACGCTTACCTAAGCAATGATCCCATTAGAAAGCTTAACGGTTTCCAATATATGCGCAATTAGATGTACGCCACCGGGGAGGATGTATGTATTACTTGTATCCTGCCACCGAGAAGGATAATCGTCATGTAAACGGGCTGCTCTTGTGTCAACCGAGCACCATCGATTCATTATTGATCGCGCAATGGAGAATGGCACGCCGTATGTCTCAGAGGCTACCACAGGAAGGCCAATACCCGCTGCATACCGCTAATGAAAAAGACTTGGTTTCCCTATTGTCCCATGGCGCAACCCCCACAATTGGAAACTAAGGGTGGAGGGGTGTGATGTATGTGGCCGCGCATGCGTGTTTCGGTTTCTGGACCGCTAACTGGTTGTGCTGTATATAATGTATGTACATGTGTTGAATGGGTTTTTCGTCCCAGTTTAAAGAACCAATTGTGAGGTACATTACAATGTGCCACTATAGATATCAATGAGTGCACATCAAATATAAGTGGATGCAGTCACAATTGCACCAACACCTTTGGTAGCTATTATTGCTCCTGCAACTCTGGTTATCAACTTGTAGCAAATCTAAAGAGCTGTTCAGGTAAATAGACCTTCACCAATTTTGTTTGATGCAATGAATTATTGTGTGTACTTCAGATATCAATGAGTGCATAATGAATACCAGTGGATGTAATCAAAATTGCACCAATACCATTGCAAGCTATCAATGCTCCTGCTTGTCCGGTTATCAACTAGCAGCAGATATTAGGAGCTGTTCAGGTCAGTGTATGAGAATACATGTGTGTATGTATCACTGTATACTATAGACATCAATCAGTGTATGTATAAAATTCTCTACAGTAGTGCTGGTGTTAAAAGCCCGGAAGGAGGGCTATATCATCTGACAGCATTATACTTAGCGCTATTGTATAGCATCCAGTGTTGCCACGGTCAGCCTTGACTGTCCGCCAGCCAGGGGACAAATTTCGAGGTAACTGTGACCATCAGGCAGTGTTCGAAACTCGCACCGTCAGTGAAGTTTAATGTTCGACCGTAACAAAAATTTCTGGTCACATATGCTGAGTCTGGTCTTCAGACTCTTTAGTTTTCATTCTGCGAACAACTATGAATGATAGTCTGGGGACGTGCCTGTCATCTGGTCCCCAGACTACAGAGAAGTGACGGGCCTGGGGGTGACAAATGGCTTGTAATTATAAGTTATTTTTTTGATGTGTGAAGAAATAAAGGAATTCATTTATTGTATTTTGGAGTTGTGGGGCAAAATAAACGTGTTTTGATATGGTGGATCCAGAAAGATTTATGCTTTTACACTGTTATAATAATTTCAGTATGATTTGTTTCCATAAATATTCCATGCATTTATAACAATCGCAAATTTATTTTACTGATGTATTTGTCTGCATATATTCAGGGTGTTCCATAATCAAGGAATTTGTATATACATTAAACGCATGTAACTGATTGCAAAATATATCATGAAAATCTAAAACAAAAGATTTCAATTTTTATAAACAGAAATAACCCTACGAATTAATGGTCATAATTATTTAGTGGTTGGTTCAGCTAGATGAAATAATAACTGATAACACCATCTATTTTGGGAACTTTGCCTCCATCTTTCTTTCCGAAATCCTCATTTAAAGATGGCCGGCCATCCTTAAATAAAGATGATGACCACTTTCTAAAAGAATGCTGTACACTTGGTGCTTTGTTTTATATTAGTGATTCACTAGATTCATGATTATGCAGATCAGCGATACTGCCACGATTAAAATAGGTTTGGTTTGCTCAAACACTGGTATTACACTATAAATATGTCGAAACCGCCATTTGCCGCTGGTGATATAGTAATAGTGAGCAAATTAACTCAAAGCGACGTATGGCAAGGAAGGACAGGTTTCTGGTAGCTATATGAGTAGAATAATGTACACTGTCAGATGGATCTGTGGAACAATATCCATGGCTCCAGCAATCTACGCTCATACTTCCAAAGATCGAAGCGATTGCATCAAGATAAGCAACCCTGCTTAGATACCTAGGGAGCCACAGAAAGCAATGGATGTAGGTCCTCTGTATGGATGTATAACATGCATGTGGCCTGGGTGAGCAAAGTGGCAGCGCTGCATGATTCGTCAAATGACAGTGACAGCGACAGCAACAGTAGGTCTAGGCAATGGCGTGGTCTCCTCAAGTCTGATTAATTGGAGCTAAGCTTCACTAAGCTATAACACATATCGTATGACACTTGCCAACGCTTCCTAGATCTCCCATACCCACCCAAGCCCATTGTACATGCTACTGTACTCAATGATAGGACTAGAAAGCACACCATTCGATGGAGTGGCGGGAGAACAACCACATGTAGTGCATGTGGTTTCAGTGAGGCTAGGCTATGTCCAGGCTGGCGTTTGAGCAGAAGAGAGCATCTACATCAGTACGCATCATTGTACAAATGCTTGATATTAATTTTGAAGTGTTATGGTGTAAATAAGCATAACTTATTAACCACAAGGTATTTCTTCGACGAATCAGGTTGTGAGTATAGCTGGATCAACTGACTATCAGAGAAAATCAAGAGGTTTAGAACCATTATGATTTTTATGGTCAATAGTCTCTACTGTTGTGATCCTTATTTAAGCATGGTGTCAATCCTTAAATAAGGATGTGCCACTTCCTCCCTGTTTTACCACATGGACATTGACCATATTGACATCATTTAAAGTTTGATAAAGAGGCTAATCAGTATACAATTGACAAATAACATTTAGCTGAAATACGCAATGTAAAAGATGATCCTTATTTAAGGATAATGACATCCTTAAAAAAGGATTTTCCCCTGGAGATTAAACATTAATTGAATGAGGTTTAACCTCAATCACCCCGATTTTGGTCCTCAATTGAGGATCAGCCACGTCCTCAATTGAGGACCACACCTGCTACATGCACTTCTCCCGCAATTTCTGTTTTTTTTTGTAACTGCACTATGCACATCAAGTTTATTGCATAAGTTTATTCCCTGCTGGCAGTCGTAAGCTGCAAAGCAATCAAGAGCTTTCATCCCACTGCAAAGCGGCAGTATTTCATTTGTAGGTTTTGAGCATTGAAATTTTTTTCTGTTACCATTCCCGATGATGCTGCTAACGATTCCCTTTGCACCAAAGTTCACTTTGAACTTACTCTGAACTTTGTCGCCGACCTTGAGTTGTGCGCTCTTGCTCATTGCGGTTCGCGCGCGCGGGAGACGCTAATTAATTGCCTTTCACTTGACGAGTGTGACCATAGGCTTGAGAGGCAAGAATGTATAACATGAGCAAACTTTATACACTAGTCACCACTATGGGTTAAAAGGCACGTGATACTAGAACGTATTTGCTACATGACCTTTTATTGGATTTGGTCCTCAATTGAGGACCGCCGTCCTCAATTGAGTACCAAAGGGTGATAGAGGTTAAAATGAACGTTAGGCAGGTACATGTATTTGGATAACAAACTTCATGAATAGTTCTGGTGGAATTGGGTAATATTACCAGATTTTTATTTAGCATAACTGTGTTTGGTTGATTAAACTGTGCAACACCCTGTGCATGCACATGCACCAGAAGCCAAAAGCATTGTATCAGCTAAGTATGGACTGCTAGCTGTGACTGTTCACTGGATAGGTTAACTGCCTCCAACTGTTAAATTGACCATGTCCGTGATAAGGCTCGAAACGTCCTGCTTTTACGGGGCCTGAAAAGACACAAGGCAGCCATCCAGGCTTATGACGGGTAAATGACCATGAGTGAGTTGATTGAAACGGTCAGCCATGGCAACACTGAGAGCATCTCTTATTTTAGCGCGGAATATAGGACTATATGTCAATTTTCATTATAATTTAACCGTTAAGGCGAAGGGGGGGGGGGGGGGGGGGGGGGGGGAGTTTGGTGGAAAATGAATACAATGCATTTAGCGTCTGTTTTCAAAAGTTTTAAATATCCAGCCACAAGGGGGAAAGGATGTGAGTCTTAGGGTACATAGGTGGGGGTTAAAAATTTTTTCACAATTTATTTTCTGGAATGATTTTTTGTATGGATAATGACAAGGAAAGCATGCTAAGCAAGTATTCATGTCAGTGTCATAACTATACTAGTAAAGAAAACATTCTCTAATGAGAAAGTTGGTGGGACATAGGAATTGGAGGAAAAGGTGCTGCATAAAGGAAGGGAACAAGGTTTTGGGAAAAGGAAAATGAGACAAAAATTCTACTTTTAGCACTTCTTTTGGTTCTGTTACATTTACACATGCTAAATATAGGATTTTGTCTCATTTTCCTTTTCTCTAAACATTGTTCCCTTCCTTTTTACACCACCTTTTCCTCCGATTCCTATATCCTACCAACTTTCTAGTTAGAGAATGTTTTTCTTTACTTGTTTCCTCTTTTTTTATTGTCAATGATATTTGCAAATACTGCCATGTGCTTACAAGTTATAGTTATAATGTAGCCTCTTTAATTGAAGCACTCCAATTACTGTATCGAGCAGACGCCCGCTTTTGTTCTAACTCATCGCCTCGACTTTTGGAGGTATTCCTCTCATCGTTTAGCTATCCTCTTTTGCTGATGTGAAGGTATTTTGACAAAAACAACATCGCTAGGCAAAATTGGTGAGCAAATATATCCCACCTGTTTTATATCACTGCAATATTCTAAATATACGTGAATGTCGCCATGGGAACTTTTTAAAATAGCGCTACATGTTACATAGTAATCATATATATCTGCTTCATGCTTTATTCATATATCTGATACCTGAAGATGTCCTTCCAGGAAAATCTAAAGCGATTGGTATAACTTGCGCTCTTTAAAACCATTCCTATAACAAGTTGTATTCGGCGAAACAACGACGATTACGACAACTGAGAAGAATTGGCCTGGGAATGAGGAATAAAACGAGTTTGTTTGTTCTCCTCTTAGTGGCATAGTGACGGGGGGGGGGGGGGGGGCAGGGTTGAGGGGGCACCAAAATAGACGAGAAAAAATTGATTATTGCATCAATGAAAACTCACGAACGGATGGAAGCCGACAGCACCCCCCCACCCCACCCGGGCACCATCAGTGCATAATGTCCCTGGGCGCTCAACACTCACACTACGCCACTGTCTCTTAGAGCGAGCACTTATAACACTGGAACAAAACATTAAAATGAGTGTCTTGGCCTTCTGGTTTGATAGCAATCAAGAACTACACTATTCATTTCTTGGTCAATTCATATATAGGAACTACGGTAAACTACTACCGTAGTTCCTAGTAATTATTTATTTATATATACAAGTAAATAAAAACCTTCTCAATGGGAAAGTTGGTGGGGATATAGGATTTGAAGGCAATGGCGGTGTAAAAAGCAACAAAAAAGGGTCTGTAATAGTAAGGGAAAGTGCCAAAGTCCTATATTTAGCGGGTCGTTTTTTGTACTATGTTTGTGTGCTAAATATAGGACTATTGACAATTCCCTTACTTTTACGGATCCTTGTTTCCTTGCTTTTTACACCACCATTGCCTTCAAATCCTATATCCCACCAACTTTCTCATTGAGAAAGTTTTTTTTTCCATGCACATTATTCCGATGTAGTTGATGATTGTAATTGATCCGTAATTGATCCGTAATGTTCAGCCACCAATGTCATATTGTAAACCAAGCTTAGTAAGAGTAGATAACTACATTTACATACCTTTGAATAACTTTATTGGTAGTACTCTTTCGATAGCCTTGTTTGGTTTTGCAGGGTACAAAATTTAGTACGCTTAACCTTCCCATACCGCACTCTCTTCGCACGCGAGCAGTTCAGGACTCTCCCAATAACGTACACTTTTAGCGAACTGTTTCTATTTTTGGGTCTGACGTCTTACAAGTTATCGAATTATGCGTCTTACATGTACTGTACATTCGATTGTTTAACTGAAACATAACATCGGCTATTTTATATGAAAGCGGCTCTTCCAACCTATTCTGAAGCTATTGGTGAAAATTTCATATATGATTTGCTAACACAACCACTGACATATGTCATGTAGCCTCAAGACATTTTGACACAGAAATGAGAATGCTAACGAATTCTGAAGCCATTGGTGTGATTTTCATTTCTTAAAAGTGTTCCTATCCCAAGTTATGCGTGGTCAAGAAGAAGAACAAGAAATACGTTGGCCCTCACAATGATAGCAGTGTTCTATCTTCTTAGGCACTTGATGTACCTTACCTGCTGTTCCCGATTCATCGAACTGGGCCGCATCCCTTGTGGTTCTTTCTGCCATTTCTGCTTCTTCCACAGCCAGTGCGTATGTCAAATTCTTCATAGTTAGTAATCCCCTCCGAACGTTTTCATTCTTCATTCACACACCAATCGATCTCGTAGAGTGTCAGCCAGACCTGCCCTAATCTCACAATGCTCTGCTAGCTTCTGTAAATTTGCCGCATAGACCTCGATAGGTTCCTCTTCTTTCTGTTCCTGTTTGTGGAACCGGAAGCGTTCAGCTATTATGAGGGGTTTGAGTGTTATATGGGCTGTAAGAGCATCTGTTAGCTGTTTGAACGTTTTGTTCATAAGTTTTGTGAGTGCTATCAACGCTCGCAAAAAGCCAAACATCTCTCGCCCTACACCGCACAGAACGTGTCCCGCTTCTTGTCGTCTGCTACGTCATTCGCCATCAAGTAGCACTGTAGCCTTTCCAAATAAGACCCCTAATCCTCGGTAGAAGAATCAAACTCACCAATCTTGCCTATCGCAGCCGCCATATCATTGTATGCTTTAACAGGTATCGCACCCTCGTCGCCACTGTGAAGTCCGAACAACACAATGATAGTGGGTTCTCAAATCAATACCTGTTAGCACGCTACAATCCAAATTGTTCTGTGTAATGCATACCACACCCACTTCTAATGTTAGTTACTATTGTTCACTATGTCTGTACTCCCCACCAGAATACAAGTTCATGTGCATCATAATGTACTTTGATTGGAATATCATGTGTTCATAACATTTTTTGGTGAACTGATATGATAATCGTTCATATTGGTGCCCCTGACGTCACCAATATGACGATGTTGTACGTGACTTCTTCAGAGCAGAGCTTACATGCCGCTATTATGCGACTCAAGGTGGAAGTCTGTAATTCAAGAGCCAGTTCCAGCGAGTTCCTACAGCCAAACAACAAGAGTCTCCTATGTGTCACATTCGGGGTGCAGTAGTGACAGAGGCTCCTAGTCTTTGCTGGTATCACTATCGTTTTGGTGATTCAGCTCGTAAATGCACTAGCGGCGATGGGTGCTGTTGGCCAACTCCATACTTATGTTTTCCCCAGTCGAACATCAACAACATCTTCGGGAGGTCCTCAAGCGTTCTCAATATTATGTAGTCGTTATCAACCCCTCTAAATAAAGGATTGTGGTCACAAAGCTTGAGTTCCTTGGTTACAAGGTCAATCAGGATGGTATTCCCAAGAGTTTCTGTGATCAGGATTAGTCAATTTCTATTACTGTTTCATTCCAAATTGCACCCGCATTCTGCACCCCTTGAACTCTATGTTATCTGGTGGTACTGCTAATGCGCTACAATGGTCCACACAGATGGTACATCAGCTTTCACGTCTGCCAAAGCATCCCTGGCTGATGTTGCAATGTTCTTCCACCCAAATCGTGATGCTCCTACTTGTGTGTCATATCGGATGCATCAGATTCGGCTGTAGTAGAGGTTTGCAACAATATTGAGGTCATGTTTTGCGTCCTATAGCTTATTTCTCCAAGACATTGAAACCGGCAGAAACACGTTGCAGCACATTTGATCGTGAGTCGTTGGGCATTTGTCTGGCTCTAAAACACTTTTGCCATTTCATGAAGGTCGGGATGCTTTCATTTTGACTTTTCAACCTGAGAAAATCAACAGACAAGCAAATTTTAATTGTGGCATCAAGTCACTGTCCGTATGGATAACTGCTGCAACAATTGTTTTTTGCTTCGGAGTTGTCAATATGTTGCACTAATACTTGCCAGGTAGGACAATGAACAGCACCTCTTATATTCCAGCACCATTGAAGAAGCTAAACATTACCTTTCATCAGTGAAGAGACAGATGTTGAAATTACTATATAGTCTTTTTGCTTTTGACACTTCCCTTTGCAATATCACATGTCCCATGGCCACACAGAAATCCATGAGAGCCTACCTCAGTACCTGTTGGTTTGTCTGTGCATGTTTACTTTGTATGCCAGTGCGAACTGCAGCTGCCTGAGGAGTTATAATTGACTGGAGTTTAGATGGATGATGGCTCTAGGAAATAAATGTCTGATACATGAAGCATGCATGGTTTTTGTGATGCTGAACATTTTATATACAAGCATGCATTTTATTGAAATGCGAGCCTTATAGATCTAGCAATAAGCTACTTTGCACATGAAGCAACTAGAGTATTCCCTCAAATGGCAATAAGCATATCTGTTTTTGTCAGATTAGACATGCATGCATCTTCGATTCACAGTGGGATAATCATGACTGATGTGTTCCTATACAACCCCAATCTAGTCTGCACTATACACGTGCACCTCGATACCAATTAAACCATTAATTAATCTTCACGTGACATCCAGCCTCATCACATCTTCCCTTCCGTAATGGAGCGGAGGTTTGATAGCAGTTCCTGTACGTGAGCGTGTAGCTATTAGACTTCTGGGTGCCTCAGGCTGTGCCTGTGTCTCAGGTTCTGATTGTGGTAGGGAAGGTTGGAGGTCCTGTGGGGTTTGTTCTTCATTGGGTTCTGGGTTGTCCGGAATTTCTGTAAAATGACTCCTGTTCTGTCTTAATCGACCAGATGGTGTCTCTACCATGTGTGATCTGGGTGCAAGGGCAGAGCCAACAATTAGTCCTGGTGTTTTGTCCCCATCTAGTGAAACCCATACATCTGTTCCCTCCTCCATATCTGGACGTGGCCATACACATCATAATATCACTTATGGTTCAGCCTGAATGTTTTATTTTTCTGTTGAAAACCTCTGAGGAAGGACCACTTAGGCAGGAGATGTTTGGTGATTAGTGGTACTGTTGTAAGAACTTCCTTCCCATCATTAATTCCGAAGCGGCTAGGTAGCACCACGGCATGGGTGAGGCATTATAGTTCAGGATGGAGAGGCAAAGGTCTTGAAAGCATTTAAACAACCTTTTGACTGTTTGGACTGCTCGTTCAGCTTGTCCGTTGCTCTGTAGGTATCTTGGGCTGCTAGTGACATGTTTATAGTCATGTGTTTTTGCAAACTTTCATCTCCTGGGAGACAAACTGAGGTCCATTGTCTGTGACCAGAGCTTCTGGGACTCCAAATCTAGAGAAGGCAGAGTTTTGCACAGCAACTATATTGGATGAAGTGGTAGAAGACAGTTCAGCAACTTCCACATATTGTGAAAAATAATCAACTTATACCAAATATTTCTGCCCTTTTACCTCGAACAAGTCTGAGCCGACGTTTTCCTATGGGTACTTGAGAATTTCATAATCATTGGTTTTCTGGGCTTAGAGGCTAGTCTACTACATTCCTTCACTTCAGCTTCTATATCTCTTGAGATACCTGGCCACCAAACAGATTGTCGGGCACGTAGCTCACTTCTTTGTATGCCAAGGTGTCCACTATGTATCGTAGGAAGGGTTTCTTTCTGCATGCTCTTGGGGACTACAAAGCGGTCTCCCATCAACAGTAGATGTTGAATGACCCCTGATTGGTCCAGTATGGTTTGATATAACTTTGAACTAAGTGTTTGTTTGGCCAGCCAAACTTGCAGTATTTCAGTATCTGTACACAGACAGTGTCTGATGTTTGAGCTGAACAGTAACATTGTAGCATGTTAGAGGACGCTGGAAGAGTAGCTGTTATACCTTCAATTAATCCTTCCACCTCTCCTAAGAAATCTGCACATTCCCTGGCTTTTGCACGTGAAAGTGTGTCGGCCATGTACAAGAGCTTTCCTGGAACATGTATGACGGTATAGTTATACCTCATTAGTCTTAGTAGGAACTGCAGTATGCGTGGAGGTTGGTTGTCCAGATGTTTTGAAGAGAGAAGGACTAGGGGTCTATGGTCAGTTTCAATGCAGAACTTTTTGCCAATGAGAAAGTCCTTGAACTTATCACAAGCCTACGTTGTAGTGAGGGCTTCCTTCTCGATCTGAGCATAACGAAGTTCAGTGTCTGACATGGAGCGGGATGCAAAAGAGACAGGTTTCCAGACACTGTTTGGACAGCTGAAGCAGAACGGCCCCTAATCTGTAGAGGATGCGTCCTCTGAGACTGTCATGCCTGACGCTGGATTGCAGTATGTCAGCACAGTGGGCTTGACTAGCTCAGTCTTCAGATGGGAAAAGGCCTCTTGCTGAGCAGGACCCCAGCACCATGCATGGTTGTTGCTAAGCAGTGAGCGCAGCGGTTGACTGAGCTGTGCCACATTTGGGGAAAATTTCCCAAGTTGAGTGACCATGCCCATACAACGTCATAATCCTGACACTTCTTTTGGAGGTTGCAAATCCGATATGGCTGCTGTCTTGTCTGGGTTCGCAGAATAACCATCTAATTCTTTGTCAATGATATGGCCAAGAACCTTGAGGGGTGTTGAGCTGAATATACAGTTCTCTTTGTTTAGCGTGAGCCCTGCAGCTTGAATCCGCATAAGTGCGGCCGGTAGTCTCTTGTAATGCTCTTCTCATCTTGAGATCTTCCAAATACCAGGGTGTCATCCATCAGGCACACAACACCTAGGCCAGCTAGTATCTTGTTCATTTGGCACCAGTAGTGTTTCTGGCTCCCTTGCTGTCTGTTACTTGGTCAACATTGAGAGTGTCTGGTAGGGTGGTGTCTCTTTTTACTAGCTGTTGTTCCTTCATTGCCTCTTTCTGCCTTACAGTTTTCTTGACCTTCTCCAATGTCAGCTCAGAGTCAGTTTGGAGACGTTCTGAAAAAGATGTATCCCTGATCCCCACAACCAATCTGTCATGAATCATTTGGTCCTTCCACTCAGCATATTCACAGTTCTCTGCAAAGCTGTACAATGCTGTAATATTTTGTTCTACTGACTCGTCCTCCATTTGATTACAGCAGTTGAAAATCACATTTCCCCGAACTTTGAAGAATCCATCCAATTTCCAAACCACATCTTTGTATTTCTTTCGTTCTTCGGCCATGACATGCATAGACGCAAGTACATATTCTGCTCCTCCCCCAGGCAATAATAGAGCAGCGTACTAACCTGGCTCTCATCAGATTCTTCAGACAGCCCTGATGTAACTCTGAACTGCTTGAAACGGCGTAGGCCGAGACAAACGAATGCTCACTATGAAACAATCCCCGCTGCCACCATGTAATATACACGAAGGATGTGTTCCAATACAACACCAATCCAATACACGTGCACCTCAATATTAATTAAACTATTTATGAATCTTCACATGAATCCAGTCTCATCACAAAACCGATAATCAGATACGTACATTTATACGTATAAACACACAGACATATGGATGCATACTATACATGCATGTATATCTATCCAATCTCAAAGCCCAAGGATGGCCAAAGGTAAACGCATGCAATAGTTATAGGTGCATCATCATGGGGTACAACGCAATGCAAAACATTACAGACATTAAACCTTGATTCCTAGGTTTTTACACCACTATTGCCCTCAAATTCTTTATACTACCACCCTTCTGATAGTAAGATTTATGTTGCTTTAAAAAATTTTTTTTTACTTTTCTAATACACGATGAAATATTGCCATGGGAATGTGCAGTCTGCATGAAATTACATACAGCAGCGCTTTATGGCAAATCAGCATGTAAATCTGTACATCTGACTAACATTAAGGGGAAGTCAACAGGTAAAATCTAAAGCTATTGTTATGATCGGCAGAGTTTTAAACCATTCATGTCTGTGCTTAGAGCAAAAAGAAAGGGCTAAAGTATCCAATTCTTGGGACGTGTGTATAATGACTTCATAATTGAGGTCAAATCCTATATTATGAGCTATATATTAAAAAGTAAATCTCGCACCTGCACCATTGGAATTTATTGCTTCTCGTGCTACTCTTTGGTTATATCAATGAGCAGTATATTAATAGCTGTTCAGGTAAACTATTGTGTTCACTTCAGACATCAATGAGTGCACATTGAACTTAAGTGGATGTAGTCAAAATTGCACCAGTACCATTGGAGGTTAATACTGCTCAGCAGCAGATCTTAAGAGCCATTTAGGTAATCATTTCCGTAGAGTGTAATGTAACTATTAATTCTTGCAGATATGAATGAGTGCACATTGAACATCAGTGGATGTAGTCAAAATTGCACCAACACAATTGGAAGCTATTACTGCTCCTGCTACTCTGGTTATCAATTAGCAGCAGATCTTAAGACCTGTTCTGGTAAATAAACTTGATCAATTCTGTTTCATTTTCCTGAACACCATGTACCCATGCTTGCTGCATTGCATTCTTATCTGACACTTTTTATTTGTGATATGGAGAATATTACTTCGAAGGTTAGTTTTGCCAGTCATGCAAGCTTTTTAAATATATTCTACTCTTTTGTTGGAGTAGATGTCAACATATTTGCTGTTCTGATTCCTATGGGCATTTTCTGGACTATTGCCATAGTACTGGGATTCAAGTGTATCCAAAGGATGAGAAAAGGTAATATTGTATATTGCATAGGGTAGTGTCAGAAACCTTTCATTAGATTTTCGTTCAATGCAATGTTTTTACACCTGCATATAGCACATATTAGAATCTGAATATGAAGATCCAAACATAATCTTAGAGTATGTGTACTAAGCCTCCCCCCTCCATCCTCACCAAAAAATGGTTCTTGTTTAAATGAGCATATTGTGGTATAATCTCGAGCGTTGCTGCACGTTATTCTTCAAAATCCTATAGGAGCACCATTTCTTTCCAGAAATGTTGCGCCCTAGTGTGTTAATGATTACGATAATTTATGCTCTTTTAAAAAAACATAAAGCATTTTTTTGGAGCGGAAGTACATGTAGGTGTAATCATTCTTACAGAAGGAAAAATAATCACTTACGGACTAACATTACACTTCCATATGACTCAGTGATCATTTAATATTGTACTAAAGTACACATTTAGATTTGTATGCCATTTCAATCATAGGGTGTCCATTTTACATACTGAGTTATTGTAGGTTCCTGGAATATCAATTACATGCACATTTCCTCACATGCAGGCTCAAATATGAAAGCCATTTACATGTATGGTGACAAGCTCACAGTTCAAGAGTAAGACAAAAGAAATTTTTATTATTATGTACATGTACCAATCAACTGTATATCCATGATTCGTTCAATACAGGCTTGATGTCATTTAACAAGCAGTCTCTTTATCCATGATTTAACTGTATAATTAGGTACTTCATGAAATGTATATGTGTAATTCTGTCTATGGCTTTATTCTTTTACAATACTGTTATTTGAATACATGCACGTAAGATCCCTCCAGATCTGGAGTTATAAAATTACATACACACTCACACACACACACATACACACACATACAATATACGCATCGTTTCTATGAGGCCACACCAAACTGATCTTGTAGTTGGTGTAAAACATATGTGACATGTGGCCCCAAGATTAATGCGGCAATAGCACTGTATACACATACACACCGAAATACTAAAATATAGACGATTATAAATATATATCTACAGAATCGTCCAATTACAGGTCTCATATGAGAGCTAAGGTGTAAGGTCAGACATGAACAGATGCATGTCCCTGCTCAGTGGACAGTGTGCAGTAGTGATGTCAGCTAGTAACCGTATTACACCACTCCCTCCTTTCAATACTGAAGGTAAGGTCCGGTAGTGATCTGGAACTCAGTGTTCCCTGGATGAGTATCTTTGTTCAGGATAGGGTGTAGGTACTTCTAGACCAGGTACCTCTAGAGCAGGTAATACAGCTAGTAACCGTATTACACCACTCCCTCCTTTCAATACTGAAGGTAAGGTCCGGTAGCCATCTGGAACTCAGTGTTCTCTGGATGGGTATCTTCGTTCAGGATTGGGTGCAGGTACCTCTAGATCAGATAATCGAGTTCATTTTCATCCTTGTCATAATCTAGCAGTTCTGGTGCGACTGGGGTAGCAGCAGTAGTGGATGAAACGTCCTTTGAGTCATTCCACAGCAAAAAAAACCTCACAAATAATATTTATCATTTATCGAGTGATTTTGTTGTGGAAATCATACACAATATCATCAGATCATCTGATAGTTATTCGAAATGAAAAAATCACTGACAAATCATTAAAAAATCAAAGTAGGATTTATTATATGAACACATTGGTAGTAAGATAGTCAATTTTGTCCCATAGAGATATATCACGGAGCCATCAATGCAAACTAATGTATAATTTCCAATGTGTTAATATAGCATCCTAATGCACTAGAATTCTCCATGCATGAGAGATACCAGAAAGGTGTCCTCTTTCTCTGATTATATTAGTGCATCCTCATCTATGCATACAGTAGTTGGGCTATACAATGCAATTAGATTGATGGTTACCTCCGATAATCTCTATGGGACAAAATGGACTATTTTTTCTACGAATGTGTTAATTAGCAACTTATATTAGTGCAGTAGCATTCTCCATGCATGTGAGATACCAGAACGGCGTCCTCTTTCTCTATTTAGAGCCTATACAAACATTAGTGTGGCTTTACGATGCGCTTAGATTGATGGTTTCCGCCCATGCATCTCTATGGGATAAAATTGACTGTCGTACTACCAATGTGTTAATATAGCAACCTAGTGCAGTAGCATTCTTTATATATGCACAAGCAATGGTGATGCAAACTGTATGACTCTGTAGTCCTTTCGACAGGTTGACGGCAGCGGTATCTCGTAACTAATCATGATACGCAACCTGTTTAAAAACAAACACGATAAGATAACACCGTTCAACTGGTCATGTACTTACCACCTTGGACCTGTGCAAAGCGATAAACTAGAGAGTATGCTTACAAGTTGCAATGCTGTAATGGATATTAGGTAGCGATTTAAGCTATGCACAACTTACCTAACCACTTGTGAGAGCTGGATTGAGACAAACACCAACAAAGATCATACACAAACGGGAGTTAACCGTACCCGTGTTCGACAATGGCCACCTTCAGATCGACGTACAGTAGGCATACTCATACTACATCGCACCCTCTCCAACAGAGAACATGTACTCAAACACATTGATAGGCAAAAGTAAGCTACCTTCGAATTTGTAGTTAATCTGCCGCCATCCACTTTCGAGTGGCTCGCGGCAAAGTTAGCAGGAAACTTGATCGCGACTCCTATAAAATAATTGAAGAGCAGTCAGTACCTTTTGGAAGCCCAAGCTTTTCATTCTTTCCCACCTTTTCATGATTACACGTCAGGGAAGAGAACTGTGAATCGAAGCGCTATTAGCGAGGAGAATTTTTGCGTATTACACAACCAATTCTAAGAACCTGTAACGGTCGCGTAGTACTAACGAAACGTTCGCGTGTATTTAGGGACGTGACGTGGAAGTTAGGTACCCCGACCGTCACAGGACCTAGCCTACGCTGTTAAAAATCAATGTAACGTTCCCAATACGGTCACGTTAAGCTTTAGATACGTTCACGTTATTTTTACGCGAATGTACGGTATCGTAGCGACAATAGTGATAACAATAAACCACACACTGTACAATACACAATAGGTGGTATTCTTCCAGTCATGAGATAACAGATTTGAGTTCAACGTAACACCTTGTCTTTCAATAGTTCTAATCTCACGAAGTCAACACGAAGTGCCACATTCGTGAACCAGAGAAATAGATCGCATGATGTCAGTTGAAGGGACAACTCGAAGGATCTTACTCCTTGACACTCAAAGTCATTCTTGCGTTATTCATCATCTCTCAACATGATTGGATCCATGTGTTGCACAGCCTTTCACCGCATTCAAAACACAACAGTAAGATTCCGATGTCCAACTTCAGTGGAATTTTTAGAAGGTATATGAAATGAATTGGCAATAAGCATGTGAAGTCCACGAACAGGATGGCGATGGATCCATTGTGGCTAGCTAGCATGCACTCAGCGAGCAGTGATTATTAAGAATAATTACAGATATACGGCAAGGGTGCTTCTTGTATCTCCTGAGATAGAGGTGCTTCTTAGGGTGCTACCCCCTCCAATCCTCTCGTTCCATGGCCCTCAGATTCCCTAGGCAGTGGTATGACCATCTCATTAGGAGGTTTCAGAACTGGTTCTATGCATCTTGACAGTGGGACTGGGCGGTCCCCTTCATCCGGTTCTTCCATTGTTAACCTCTCGTCAGCTGGTCTGATCTGGTCTGCATGTCGTTTCCACACACCACCATTTCCTAAGTCAACTAGGTAGGACTTGACACCTAACTTCTGAGTGATTGTAGCCGGCTGCCAATTTGTGTGTCCAATTCGGTAGTCACGAACCATCACCTTTTCTCCCTCTCCAAAACTCCGCTCAATGGCTGCTGCTCTTGTCATCACCTGACAAGTCATGGCCTTGGACACGGTGCCCCTCAGGTCTGGCTTCAGTAAGTGCAACCGGCACCGTAACTCTCTACCCATCATCAGGTACGATGGAGCAGTCTCTGTTGTCGCATGTCTAGAATTCCTGTAGTTAAGTAGAAAACTAGCAAGTCGATGTTGAAGAGATCTCTCGTCCTTCCGAGACACCCTCAGTGCTTGTTTCAGGGTTTGAACAAATCGTTCCGCCAAGCCATTGGTGGTTGGGTGGTATGGGCTAGACTTGATACGTTTGATATTGTTGTAGCTCATGAACCTCTGGAACATCTCTGACACAAATTGTGGGCCATTGTCCGTTACAATCTGTTGGGGTATTCCCCAGCTGGCAAATGTGTTCCGCAGTTCATCAATGGTGACCTCTGTTGTCGTGCTCGTCATCACAGATACTTCTGGCCACTTGGTATAAGCGTCTACCATGACCACGAATGTCTTCCCCTCAAAGGTCCAGCAAAATCGAGATGCACCCTTCGCCAAGGGCCCTCAGGGTACTCCCATGGGTGGACAGGAGTCAATTTTGGGTCTTACTTCATTAGTTGGCATCCAGTACAGCTCTGACATGCCCCTTCAATGTCCCGGTCTATGTTGGGCCACCACACATGTGCCCGAGCGAGGGCCTTCATTTTGACCACGCCCAAGTGTCCTCCATGGAGTTCATCCAGCACCTTGCTCCTGTACTTCTGTGGAATGACAGCTTGTGCCCCCGACATCAGACATCCTTGTTCAATAGTGAGCTCATCCCATCTCTCAATGAATGGCTTTAGGTCCTCACTGATAGAGCGAGGCCATCCAGACTGAGCAAAGGTCATCACCCTGGAGAGCTCGAGGTTCTTCAGAGTTCCAGCCTTAAGGGAGAGTGTTGTCACAGGTAACAGTTCTAATTGCTGTATCAGGTATGCCGTGGCATCATCGCTGTCCTCTGGGGCTTCGTCCGGTTGTTTGCTGGGTAGTCTGGACAGCGCATCTGCATTCGCATGCTGGGTAGTGTTCTGATACTTTATGGTGTAGGCATTGACACATTTGACTCCTGCAGGAGTCATACATTGAAATACTTGACTCCTGCGGGAGTCATACATTGAAATACTTGACTCCTGCAGGAGTCATTGATACTGACATACTTGACTTCTGCAGGTGTCATGTATGGAGATCCTTGACTCCTGCAAGAGTCATACATATTGATATTCTTGACTCCGGCAGGAGTCATTCATTGAAATACTTCACTCCTGCAGGAGTCATATATTGAAATACGTGACTCCTGCAGGAGTCATTCATAGTGACATATTTGACTCCTGCAAGAGTCATACATGGAGATTGCTCACTCCTGCAGGAGTCATACATATTGACATATGACACCTGTAGTAGTCATTGATACTGACATACTTGACTCCTTCAGGAGTCATACATGGAGATACTTGACTCCTGCAGGAGTCATACATATTGAAATACTTGACTCCTGCAGGAGTCATACATTGAAATACATGACTCATGCAGGAGTCAGACATATTGACATACTTGACTCCTGCAGGAGTCATAATTGAAATAATTGACTCCTGCAGGAGTCATACATTGAAATACTTGAGTGACATACTTGACTCCTGCAGGAGTCATACATACTGACATACTTGACTCCTGCAGGAGTCATGCTTGGAGATACTTGACTCCTGCAGGAGTCATACAATGAGATACTTGACTCCTGCAGGAGTCTTGCATACTGAATTACTTGACTCCTGCAGGAGTCATGCAAATATATAGTTGACTCCTGCATGAGTCATACATACTGACATACTTGACTCCTGCAGGAGTCATACGTATTGAAATACTTGACTCATGCAGGAGTCATACATTGAAATACTTGACTCCTGCAGGAGTCAGACATATTGACATACTTGATTCCTGCCGGAGTCATAATTGAATTACTTGACTCCTGCAGGAGTCATACATTGAAATTCTTGAGTGACATACTTGACTCCTGCAGGAGTCAAACATCCTGACATACTTGACTCCTGCAGGAGTCATTCATGGAGATACTTGACTCCTGCAGGAGTCATACTTTGAGATACTTGACTCCTGCAGGAATCTTGCATACTAACATACTTGACTCCTGCAGGAGTCATGCAAATATATAGTTGACTCATGCAGGAGTCATACATACTGGCATACTTGACTCCTGCAGGAGTCATGCATGGTGATACATGACTCCTGGAGGAGTCATACATATTGACATACTTTACTCCTGCAGGAGTCATTCATTGAAATATTTGACTCCTGCAGGTGTCATGCATACTGACAAACTTGACTCTTGTAGGAGTCATACATTGAAATACTTGACTCCTGCAGGAGTCATTCATTGAAACATATTTGACTCCTGCAGCAGTCATACAAACTGACATACTTGACTCTTGCAGGAGTCATGCAAATATATAGTTGACTCCTACAGGAGTCATACATATTGACATACTTGACTCCTGCAGGACTCATACATTCTGACATACTTGACTCCTACAGGAGTCATACATGGAGATTGCTCACTCCTGCAGGAGTCATACAAATTGACATATGACTCCTGCAGGAGTCATTCATACTGACATACTTGACTCCTGCAGAAGTCATGCATGGAGATACTTGACTCTTGCAGGAGTCATACATAATGACAGATTTGACTCCGCGAGAGTCATACATTGACTCCTGCAGGAGTCATGCAAATATATAGTTGACTCCCGCAGGAGTCATACATACTGATATACTTGACTCCTGCAGGAGTCATACATTGAAATACTTGACTCCTGCAGGAGTCATGCAAATATAGAGTTGACTCCTGCAGGAGTCATACATATTGACATACTTGACTCCTGCAGGAGTCATGCTTGGAGAAAATTGACTCCTGCAGGAGTCATACATTGAGATACTTGACTCCTGCAGGAGTCTTGCATACTGACATACTTGACTCCTGCAGGAGTCATGCAAATATATATTTGACTCCTGCAGGAGTCATACATACTGACATACTTGACTCCTGCAGGAGTCATGCATGAAGATACATGACTCCTGGAGGAGTCATACATATTGACATACTTTACTCCTGCAGGAGTCCTTTATTGAAATATTTGACTCATGCAGGAGTCATGCATACTGACAAACTTGATTCTTGTAGGAGTCATACATTGAAATACTTGACTCCTGCAGGAGTCATTCATAGTGACATATTTGACTCCTGCAGCAGTCATCCAATCTGACATACTTGACTCCTGCAGGAGTCATGCAAATATATAGTTGACTCCTGCAGGAGTCATACATATTGACATACTTGACTCCTGCAGGACTCATTCATTCCGACATACTTGACTCCTGCAGGAGTCATGCATTGAAATACTTTACTCTTGCAGGAGTCATACAGACTCCTGCGGGAGTCATACATTGAAATACTTGACTCCTGCAGGAGTCATTGATACTGACATACTTCACTCCTGCAGGTGTCATGTATGGAGATCCTTGACTCCTGCAAGAGTCATACATATTGACATTCTTGACTCCTGCAGGAGTCATTCATTGAAATACTTCACTCCTGCAGGAGTCATATATTGAAATACGTGACTCCTGCAGGAGTCATTCATAGTGACATATTTGACTCCTGCAGGAGTCATACATAGAGATTGCTCACTCCTGCAGGAGTCATACATATTGACATATGACTCCTGTAGTAGTCATTGATACTGACATACTTGACTCCTTCAGGAGTCATACATGGAGATACTTGACTCCTGCAGGAGTCATACATATTGAAATGCTTGACTCCTGCAGGAGTCATACATTGAAATACTTGACTCCTGCAGTAGTCAGACATATTGACATACTTGACTCCTGCAGGAGTCATAATTGAAATAATTGACTCCTGCAGGAGTCATACATTGAAATACTTGAGTGACATACTTGACTCCTGCAGGAGTCATACATACTGACATACTTGACTCCTGCAGGAGTCATGCTTGGAGATACTTGACTCCTGCAGGAGTCATACAATGAGATACTTGACTCCTGCAGGAGTCTTGCATACTAACATACTTGACTCCTGCAGGAGTCATGCAAATATATAGTTGACTCCTGCATGAGTCATACATACTGACATACTTGACTCCTGCAGGAGTCATACGTATTGAACTACTTGACTCATGCAGGAGTCATACATTGAAATACTTGACTCCTGCAGGAGTCAGACATATTGACATACTTGACTCCTGCAGGAGTCATAATTGAAATACTTGACTCCTGCAGGAGTCATACATTGAAATTCTTGTGTGACATACTTGACTCCTGCAGGAGTCAAACATACTGACATACTTGACTCCTGCAGGAGTCATTCATGGAGATACTTGACTCTTGCAGGAGTCATACTTTGAGATACGTGACTCCTGCAGGAGTCTTGCATACTGACATACTTGACTCCTGCAGGAGTCATGCAAATATATAGTTGACTCATGCAGGAGTCATACATACTGGCATACTTGACTCCTGCAGGAGTCATGCATGGTGATACATGACTCCTGGAGGAGTCATGCATATTGACATACTTTACTCCTGCAGGAGTCATTCATTGAAATATTTGACTCCTGCAGGTGTCAAGCATACTGACCAACTTGACTCTTGTAGGAGTCATACATTGAAATACTTGACTCCTGCAGGAGTCATTCATTGAAACATATTTGACTCCTGCAGCAGTCATACAAACTGACATACTTGACTCTTGCAGGAGTCATGCAAATATATAGTTGACTCCTACAGGAGTCATACATATTGACATACTTGACTCCTGCAGGACTCATACATTCTGACATACTTGACTCCTACAGGAGTCATACATGGAGATTGCTCACTCCTGCAGGAGTCATACAAATTGACATATGACTCCTGCAGGAGTCATTAATACTGACATACTTGACTCCTGCAGAAGTCATGCATGGAGATACTTGACTCTTGCAGGAGTCATACATAATGACAGATTTGACTCCGCAGGAGTCATACATTGACTCCTGCAGGAGTCATGCATATATACAGTTGACTCCTGCAGGAGTCATACATACTGACATACTTGACTCCTGCAGGAGTCATACATTGAAATACTTGACTCCTGCAGGAGTCATGCAAATATAGAGTTGACTCCTGCAGGAGTCATACATATTGACATATTTGACTCCTGCAGGAGTCATGCATGCATTGATATACTCGACTCCTGCGGGAGTCATACATTGAAACACTTGACTCCTGAAGGAGTCATTGATACTGACATACTTGACTCCTGCAGGTGTCATGTATGGAGATCCTTGACTCCTGCAACAGTCATACATATTGACATTCTTGACTCCTGCAGGAGTCATACATTGAAATTCTTGAGTGACATTCTTGACTCTTGCAGGGGTCATGCATACTGACATACTTGACTCCTGCAGGAGTCATGCAAGGAGATACTTGACTCCTGCAGGAGTCATACAATGAGATACTTGACTCCTGCAGGAGTCTTGCATACTGACATACTTGACTCCTGCAGGAGTCATGCAAATATATATTTGACTCCTGCAGGAGTCATTCATACTGACATACTTGACTCCTGCAGGAGTCATGCATGGAGATACATGACTTCTGGAGGAGTCATACATATTGACATACTTTACACCTGCAGGAGTCCTTCATTGAAATATTTGACTCTTGCAGGAGTCATGCATACTGACAAACTTGACTCCTGTAGGAGTCATACATTGAAATACTTGACTCCTGCAGGAGTCATTCATAGTGACATATTTGACTACTGCAGCAGTCATCCAACCTGACATACTTGACTCCTGCAGGAGTCATGCAAATATATAGTTGACTCCTGCAGGAGTCATACATAATGACATTCTTGACTCCTGAAGGACTCATACATTCTGACATACTTGACTCCTGCAGGAGTCATGCATTGAGATACTTGACTCTTGCAGGAGTCATACATATTGACATGTTTGACTCCTGCAGGAGTCATACATTGATATACTTGACTCCTGCGGGAGTCATACATTGAAATACCAATTGCTCCCAATCGCTCCCGCTGGAGCAATTCGGAGAAATTGGTTAGGAACAATTGCTCCCGCGGGAGCAATTCGGAGCATTTCGTTTAGACCAATTACTACCAATTGCTCCCGCTTTAGCAATTCGGAGCAATTCGTTTAGACCAATTGCTCCCAATTGCTCCCGCGGGAGCAATTCGGAGCGATTCGGTTGGACCAATTGTTCCCAATTGCTCCCGCGGGAGCGATTCGGAGCAATGCGTTTGGACCAATTTCTCCCAATTGCTCCCGCGGGAGCAATTCGGAGCAATTTGTATGGACCAATTGCTCCCAATTGCTCACACTAGAGCGATTTGGAGCAATTCGTTTGGACCAATTGCTCCCAATTGCTCCCGCGGGAGCGATTCGGAGCAATTCGTTTGGACCAATTGCTCCCAATTGCTCCCGCGTGAGCAATTCGGAGCAATTCGTTTGGACCAATTGCTCCCAATTGCTCCCGCGGGAGCGATTCGGAGCAATTCGTTTGGACCAATTGCTCCCAATTGTTCCCGCGGGAGCAATTCGGAGCAATTCGTTTGGACCAATTGCTCCCAATTGCTCCCGCGATTGGGAGCAATTGGTCCAAACAATTTGCTCCGAATTGCTCCCGCGGGAGCAATTGGGAGCAATTTGTCCAAACGAATTGCTCCGAATTGCTCCCGCGGGAGCAATTGTTCCTAACCAATTACTCCGAATTGCTCCAGCGGGAGCGATTGGGAGCAATTGGTCCAAACGAATTGCTCCGAATTGCTCCTGCGGGAGCCATTGGGAGCAATTGGTCCAAACGATTTGCTCCGAATTGCTCCCGCGGGAGCAAATGGGAGCAATTGGTCCAAATGAATTGCTCCGAATCGCTCCCGTGGGAGCAATTGGGAGCAATTGGTCCAAACAAATTGCTTCGAATTGCTGCCGCGGGAGCAATTGGAAGCAATTGGTCCAATCGAATTGCTCCGAATCGCTCCCGCCGGAGCAATTGGGAGCAATTGGTCCAAACGAATAGCTCCGAATTTGCTCCCGCGGGAGCAATTGGTAGCAATTGGTCTAAGCGAATTGCTCCGTATTGCTCCAGCGGGACCAATTGGGAGCAATTGGTCCAAACAAATTGCTCCGAATTGCTCCCGCGGGAGCAATTCGGAGTAATTGGTCCAATCGAATTGCTCCGAATCGCTCCCGCCGGAGCAATTGGGAGCAATTGGTCCAAACGAATCGCTCCGAATTGCTCCCGCGGGAGCAATTGGGAGCACTTGGTCCAAACGAATTCCTCCGAATTGCTCCCGCGGGAGCAATTGTTCCTAACCAATTTCTCCGAATTGCTCCAGCGGGAGCGATTGGGAGCAATTGGTCCAAACGAATTGCTCCGAATTGCTCCCGCGGGAACAATTGGGAGCAATTGGTCCAAACGAATTGCTCCGAATTGCTCCCGCGGGAGCAATTGGGAGAAATTGGTCCAACCGAATTGCTCCGAATCGCTCCCGCGGGAGAAATTGGGAGCAATTGGTCTAAACACATTGCTCCGAATTGCTCCAGCCTCCCGCGGGAGCAATTGGTCAAAACGAACAGCACCAAATCGCTCCCGCGGGAGCAAGAGGCAGCAATTGGTCCAAACAAATTGCTCCGAATTGCTCCCGCGGGAGCAATTGGTAGCACTTGGTCCAAACGAAATGCTCCGAATCGCTCCCGCGGGAGCAATAGGGAGCAATTGGTCCAACCGAATCGCTCCGAATTGCTCCCGCGGGAGCAATTGGGAGCAATTGGTCTAAACGAATTGCTCCGAATTGCTCCAACGGGAGCAATTGGGAGCAATTGGTCCAAACAAATTGCTCCGAAATGCTCCCGCGGGAGCAATTCGGAGCAATTGGTCTAAACGAATTGCTCCGAATTGCTCCCGCGGGAGCAACTGTTCCTGACCAATTTCTCCGAATTGCTCCAGCGGGAGCGATTGGGAGCAATTGGTCTAAACGAATTGCTCCGAATTGCTCCCGAGGGAGCAATTGTTCCTAACCAATTTCTCCGAATTGCTCCAGCGGGAGCGATTGGGAGCAATTGGTCCAAACGAATTGCTCCGAATTGCTCCCACGGGAGCATTTGGGAGCTATTGGTCCAAACAAATTGCTCCGAATCGCTCCCGCGGGAGCAATTGGGAGCAATTGGTCCAAGCGAATTGCTCCGAATTGCTCCCGCGGGAGCAATTGGGGAGCAATTGGTCCAACCGAATCGCTCCGAATTGCTCCCGCGGGAGCAATTGGGAGCAATTGGTCCAAATGAATTGCTCCAAATGGCTCCCGCGGGAGCAATTGGGATAAATTGGTCCAAACAAATTGCTCCGAATTGCTGCCGCGGGAGCAATTGGGAGCAATTGATCCAATCGAATTGCTCAATCGCTCCCGCCGGAGCAATTGGGAGCAATTGGTCCAAACGAATAGCTCCGAATTGCTCCCGCGGGAACAATTGGGAGCAATTGGTCTAAACACATTGCTCCGAATTGCTCCAGCCTCCCGCGGGAGCAATTGGTCCAAACGAACATCACCAAATCGCTCCAGCGGGAGCAATAGGGAGCAATTGGTCCAAATAAATTGCTCCGAATTGCTCCCGCGGGAGCAATTGGTAGCACTTGGTCCAAACGAATTGCTCCGAATCGCTCCCGCGGGAGCAATAGGGAGCAATTGGTCCAACCGAATCGCTCCGAATTGCTCCCGCGGGAGCAATTGGGAGCAATTGGTCTAAACGAATTGCTCCGAATTGCTCCAGCGGGAGCAATTGGGAGCAATTGGTCCAAACAAATTGCTCCGAAATGCTCCCGCGGGAGCAATTCGGAGCAATTGGTCTAAACGAATTGCTCCGAATTGCTCCCGCGGGAGCAATTGTTCCTAACCAATTTCTCCGAATTGCTCCAGCGGGAGCGATTGGGAGCAATTGGTCCAAAACGAATTGCTCCGAATTGCTCCCGCGGGAGCAATTGGGAGCATTTGGACCAAACGAATTGCTCCGAATTGCTCCCGCGGGAGCAATTGGGAGCAATTGGTCCAAACGAATTGCTCCAAATCGCTCCCACGGGAGCAATTTGGAGCTTTTTCTCCAAACAAATTGCTCCGAATCGCTCCCGCGGGAGCAATTGGGAGCAATTGGTCAAAGCGAATTGCTACGAATCGCTCCCGCGGGAGCAATACTTGACATACTTGACTCCTGCAGGAGTCATACATGGAGATTGGTCACTCCTGCAGGAGTCATGCAAATTGACATATGACTCCCGCAGGAGTCATTCGTACTGACATACTTGACTCCTGCAGAAGTCATGCATGGAGATACTTGACCCTTGCAGGAGTCATACATGATGACATATTAGACTCCGCAGGAGTCATACATTGACTCCTGCAGGAGTCATGCAAATATATAGTTGACTCCTGCAGGAGTCATACATACTGACATACTTGACTCCTGCAGGAGTCATACATTGAAATACTTGTCTCCTCCAGGAGTCATGCAAATATAGAGCTGACTCCTGCAGGAGTCATACATATTGCCATATTTGACTCCTGCAGGAGTCATACATTGATATACTTGACAGCTGCGGGAGTCATACATTGAAATACTTGACTCCTGCAGGAGTCATTGATACTGACATACTTGACTCCTGCAGGTGTCATGTGTGGAGATCCTTTACTCCTGCAAGAGTCATACATATTGACATTTTTGACTCCTGCAGGAGTCATAATTGAAATACTTGACTCCTTCAGGAGTCATGCATTGAAATTCTTGAGTGACATACTTGACTCCTGCAGGGGTCATACATACTGACATACTTGACTCCTGCAGGAGTCATGCATGGAGATGCTTGACTCCTGCAGGAGTCATACATTGAGATACTTGACTCCTGCAGGTCTTGCATACTGACATACATGACTCCTGCAGGAGTCATACATTGAAATTCTTGAGTGACATACTTGACTCCTGCAGGAGTCAAACATACTGACATACTTGACTCCAGCAGGAGTCATTCATGGAGATACTTGACTCCTGCAGGAGTCATACTATGAGATACTTGACTCCTGCAGGAGTCTTGCATACTGACATACTTGACTCCTGCAGGAGTCATTATGACATATGACTCCTGCAGGAGTCATTCATACTGACATACTTGACTCCTGCAGAAGTCATGCATGGAGATACTTGACTCTTGCAGGAGTCATGCAAATATAGAATTGACTCCTGCAGGAGTCATACATATTGACATATTTGACTCCTGCAGGAGTCATACATTGATATACTTGACTCCTGCGGGAGTCATACATTGAAATACTTGACTCCTGCAGGAGTCATTGATACTGACATGCTTGACTCCTGCAGATGTCATGTGTGGAGATCCTATACTCCTGCAAGAGTCATACATATTGACATATTTGACTCCTGCAGGAGTCATAATTGAAATACTTGACTCCTTCAGGAGACATACATTAAAATTCTTGAGTGACATACTTGACTCCTGCAGGAGTCATACATACTGACATGCGTGACTCCTGCAGGAGTCATGCATGGAGATACTTGACTCCTGCAGGAGTCATACATTGAGATACTTGACTCCTGCAGGAGTCTTGCATACTGACATACTTGACTCCTGCAGGAGTCATGCAAATATATATTTGACTCCTGCAGGAGTCATACATACTGACATACTTGACTCCTGCAGGAGTCATTCATGGAGATACTTGACTCTTGCAGGAGTCATACTTTGAGATACTTGACTCCTGCAGGAGTCTTGCATACTGACATACTTGACTCCTGCAGGAGTCATGCAAATACATAGTTGACTCATGCAGGAGTCATACATACTGGCATACTTGACTCCTGCAGGAGTCATGCATGGTGATACATGACTCCTGGAGGAGTCATAAATAGTGACATACTTTACTCCTGCAGGAGTCATTCATTGAAATATTTGACTCCTGCAGGTGTCATGCATACTGACAAACTTGACTCTTGTAGGAGTCATACATTGAAATACTTGACTCCTGCAGGAGTCATTCATTGAAACATATTTGACTCCTACAGCAGTCATACAAACTGACATACTTGACTCTTGCAGGAGTCATGCAAATATATAGTTGACTCCTACAGGAGTCATACATATTGACATACTTGACTCCTGCAGGACTCATCCATTCTGACATACTTGACTCCTACAGGAGTCATACATGGAGATTGCTCACTCCTGCAGGAGTCATACAAATTGACATATGACTCCTGCAGGAGTCATTCATACTGACATACTTGACTCCTGCAGAAGTCATGCATGGAGATACTTGACTCTTGCAGGAGTCATACATAATGACAGATTTGACTCCGCAGGAGTCATACATTGACTCCTGCAGGAGTCATGCAAATATAAAGTTGACTCCTGCAGGAGTCATACATACTGACATACTTGACTCCTGAGGAGTCATACATTGAAATACTTGACTCCTGCAGTAGTCATGCAAATATAGAGTTGACTCCTGCAGGAGTCATACATATATACATATTTGACTCCTGCAGGAGTCATGCATTGATATACTTGACTCCTGCGGGAGTCTTTCATTGAAATACTTGACTCCTGAAGGAGTCATTGATACTGACATACTTGACTCCTGCAGGTGTCATGTATGGAGATCCTTGACTCCTGCAAGAGTCATACATATTGACATTCTTGACTCCTGCAGGAGTCATAATTGAAATACTTGACTCCTGCAGGAGTCATACATTGAAATTCTTGAGTGGCATTCTTGACTCTTGCAGGGGTCATGCATACTGACATACTTGACTCCTGCAGGAGTCATGCATGGAGATACTTGACTCCTGCAGGAGTTAGACATTGAGATACTTGACTCCTGCTGGAGTCTTGCATACTGACATACTGGACTCCTGCAGGAGTCATGCAAATATATATTTGACTCCTGCAGGAGTCATACATACTGACATACTTGACTCCTACAGGAGTCATGCATGGAGATACATGACTTCTGGAGGAGTCATACATATTGACATACTTTACACCTGCAGGAGTCCTTCATTGAAATATTTGACTCTTGCAGGAGTCATGCATACTGACAAACTTTACTCCTGTAGGAGTCATACATTGAAATACTTGACTCCTGCCGGAGTCTTGCATACTGACATACATGACTCCTGCAGGAGTCACACATTGAAATTCTTGAGTGACATACTTGACTCCAGCAGGAGTCAAACATACTGACATACTTGATTCCAGCGGGAGTCATTCATGGAGATACTTGACTCCTGCAGGAGTCATACTTTGAGATACTTGACTCCTGCAGGAGTCTTGCATACTGACATACTTGACTCCTGCAGGAGTCATGCAAATACATAGTTGACTCATGCAGGAGTCATACATACTGGCATACTTGACTCCTGCAGGAGTCATGCATGGTGATACATGACTCCTGGAGGAGTCATAAATAGTGACATACTTTACTCCTGCAGGAGTCATTCATTGAAATATTTGACTCCTGCAGGTGTCATGCATACTGACAAACTTGACTCTTGTAGGAGTCATACATTGAAATACTTGACTCCTGCAGGAGTCATTCATTGAAACATATTTGACTCCTGCAGCAGTCATACAAACTGACATACTTGACTCTTGCAGGAGTCATGCAAATATATAGTTGACTCCTACAGGAGTCATACATATTGAAATACATGACTCCTGCAGGACTCATCCATTCTGACATACTTGACTCTTACAGGAGTCATACATGGAGATTGCTCACTCCTGCAGGAGTCATACAAATTGACATATGACTCCTGCAGGAGTCATTCATACTGACATACTTGACTCCTGCAGAAGTTATGCATGGAGATACTTGACTCTTGCAGGAGTCATACATAATGACAGATTTGACTCCGCAGGAGTCATACATTGACTCCTGCAGGAGTCATGCAAATATAAAGTTGACTCCTGCAGGAGTCATACATACTGACATACTATACTCCTGAGGAGTCATACATTGAATTACTTGACTCCTGCAGTAGTCATGCAAATATAGAGTTGACTCCTGCAGGAGTCATACATATATACATATTTGACTCCTGCAGGAGTCATGCATTGATATACTTGACTCCTGCGGGAGTCTTTCATTGAAATACTTGACTCCTGAAGGAGTCATTGATACTGACATACTTGCTCCTGCAGGTGTCATGTATGGAGATCCTTGACTCCTGCAAGAGTCATACATATTGACATTCTTGACTCCTGCAGGAGTCATAATTGAAATACTTGACTCCTGCAGGAGTCTAACATTGAAATTCTTGAGTGGCATTCTTGACTCTTGCAGGGGTCATGCATACTGACATACTTGACTCCTGCAGGAGTCATGCATGGAGATACTTGACTCCTGCAGGAGTTATACATTGAGATACTTGACTCCTGCTGGAGTCTTGCATACTGACATACTTGACTCCTGCAGGAGTCATGCAAATATATATTTGACTCCTGCCGGAGTCATACATACTGACATACTTGACTCCTACAGGAGTCATGCATGGAGATACATGACTTCTGGAGGAGTCATACATATTGACATACTTTACACCTGCAGGAGTCCTTCATTGAAATATTTGACTCTTGCAGGAGTCATGCATACTGACAAACTTTACTCCTGTAGGAGTCATACATTGAAATACTTGACTCCTGCAGGAGTCATTCATAGTGACATATTTGACTACTGCAGCAGTCATCCAATCTGACATACTTGACTCCTGCAGGAGTCATGCAAATATATAGTTGACTCCTGCAGGAGTCATACATATTGACATACTTGACTCCTGCAAGACTCATACATTCTGACATACTTGACTCCTGCAGGAGTCATGCATTGAGATACTTGACTCTAGCAGGAGTCATACATATTGACATGTTTGACTCCTGCAGGAGTCATACATTGAAATACTTGACTCCTGCGGGAGTCATACATTGAAATACCAATTGCTCCCAATCGCTCCCGCTGGAGCAATTCGGAGAAATTGGTTAGGAACAATTGCTCCCGCGGGAGCAATTCGAAGCATTTCGTTTAGACCAATTGCTCCCAATTGCTCCCGCTTTAGCAATTCGGAGCAATTTGTTTAGACCAATTGCTCCCAATTGCTCCCGCGGGAGCAATTCGGAGCGATTCGGTTGGACCAATTGTTCCCAATTGCTCCCGCGGGAGCAATTCGGAGCAATTGGTCCAAACAAATTGGTCCGAATTGCTCCCGCGGGAGCAATTGGGAGCAATTGTTCCAAACGAATTGCTCCGAATCGCTCCCGCGGGAGCAATTGGGAGCAATTGGTCCAAACGAATTGCTCCGATTTGCTCCCGCGTGAGAAATTGTTCCTAACCAATTTCTCCGAATTGCTCCAGCGGGAGCGATTGGGAGCAATTGGTCCAAACGAATTGCTCCGAATTGCTCCCGCGGGAGCAATTGGGAGCAATTAGTACAAACGAATTGCTCCGAATTGCTCCCGCGGGAGCAATTGGGAGCAATTGGTCCAAATGAATTGCTCCGAATGGCTCCCGCGGGAGCAATTGGTCCAAACAAATTGCTCCGATTTGCTGTCGCGGGAGCAATTGTGAGCAATTGGTCCAATCGAATTGCTCCGAATCGCTCGCGCCCGAGCAATTGGGAGCAATTGGTCCAAACGAATAGCTCCGAATTGCTCCCGCGGGAACAATTGGGAGCAATTGGTCTAAACAAATTGCTCCGAATTGCTCCAGCCTCCCGCGGGAGCAATTGGTCCAAACGAACAGCACCAAATCGCTCCCGCGGGAGCAATAGGGAGCAATTGGTCCAAACAAATTGCTCCGAATTGCTCCCGCGGGAGCAACTGGTAGCACTTGGTCCAAACGAATTGCTCCGAATCGCTCCCGCGGGAGCAATAGGGAGCAATTGGTCCAACCGAATCGCTCCGAATTGCTCCCGCGGGAGCAATTGGGAGCAATTGGTCTAAACGAATTGCTCCGAATTGCTCCAGCGGGAGCAATTGGGAGCAATTGGTCCAAACGAATTGCTCCGAATTGCTCCCGCGGGAGCAATTGGGAGCAATTAGTACAAACGAATTGCTCCGAATTGCTCCCGCGGGAGCAATTGGGAGCAATTGGTCCCAATGAATTGCTCCGAATGGCTCCCGCGGGAGCAATTGGGAGCAATTGGTCCAAACAAATTGCTCCGATTTGCTGTCGCGGGAGCAATTGTGAGCAATTGGTCCAATCGAATTGCTCCGAATCGCTCGCGCCCGAGCAATTGGGAGCAATTGGTCCAAACGAATAGCTCCGAATTGCTCCCGCGGGAGCAATTGGGAGCAATTGGTCCAAACAAATTGCTCCGAATAGCTCCCGCGTGAGCAAATGGGAGCAATTGGTCTTAACGAATTGCTCCGAATTGCTCCCGCGTGAGGAATTGTTCCTAACCAATTTCTCCGAATTGCTCCAGCGGGAGCGATTGGGAGCAATTGGTCCAAACGAATTGCTCCAAATTGCTCCCGCGGGAGCAATTGGGAGCAATTAGTACAAACGAATTGCTCCGAATTGCTCCCGCGGGAGCAATTGGGAGCAATTGGTCCAAATGAATTGCTCCGAATGGCTCCCGCGGGAGCAATTGGGAGCAATTGGTCCAAACAAATTGCTCCGATTTGCTGTCGCGGGAGCAATTGTGAGCAATTGGTCTAAACAAATTGCTCCGAATTGCTCCAGCCTCCCGCGGGAGCAATTGGTCCAAACGAACAGCACCAAATCGCTCCCGCGGGAGCAATAGGGAGCAATTGGCCCACAGGAAAAAAAGTTAGGAATACTACAGAGAAATACCACGGTTTACTACTGCAGTAATAATTATACAGCAGTCTTACATTACTTTGCACCAACTGATATCGCTGTTATTTTAAATGCTGCAAATATCTAGCTAATGCTACAAAATGTCATAGAACGCATTGAGGACCATTGTAACTGGCGTTGAAACAATTGCATTCTGATGTAAATGATGAAATGCAACGATTTACCACCAATGTCGAAATACAGTCACGTGAGAAAATTCTTATCTTTAGCCTCGTTCGCAGACACACAATTCAAATCGTTGGGCGCGGCCCAACATGCATCTGCGCAGGCGCTAAGGTCGTACTATGAAGCGGGAACTCCTTTCGAATTTAAAATCTAGGATGCGCGGGGTGGCAAGGGGGTGGGGGGGGGGGGGGGGGGGGGGGCACACACAGTTTGCTTGTATCAAAGTGGTAAGATGATACACATTTGCTTCTGTGCGTTTTACTGTCCGAGCTTTCATTTTGTCCAGAAAAATGTAAAAGGTTTTAACCGATTCCGGCCAGATTAATTATCCGCAATTGCGCACCCATACGGCCGTAAATTTTTTTCATTTTTAACGGGCGAGCGTCGAGTGGCATATAGGAGCAGAAGAAAGCGGTATGGGTAAGTAACATTCAACCATTAGTATACACTCCCCGGCATATTTTGGTACTCGTGTTTGGTCACGATCGCTGTTTTGTCTGGGTCGCGTGCGTGTACAAAATACGCATTATGGTACTACTTTAAGCAGAGAACAAACATCCATTTCTTCAGGCGGAATAAGAAGTAAGTGAACTTTTCTAGTGTATCTTGTAATAAAAGGTATGGTTTTCTTACGCTAGTGAGCGAATAACGTTAGCAGCAGCTACATAATTTCGAGGTATGTTCTAATTGATGCGCGCGTGCTGTTTCCTGTTTGAATCCGCACCCTCGTCATTGATGAATTGTGGATGGTGTATTTAATAGTCAGAGAGTGTTGTAGGTTGTGTTCGAGTACTGCTGACAAGGTTGGTACATGTATGTGGGGTTGATTATTATTGGTGAGTGGAAGCTTTTGTGTGGTGTGGGATGCTGGAGGCTTGTAGGTAGTGTATGCGTATTGTGGCTTTTTGGAGGAGGATGTGTGGGGTTTGCAAGTATTGAGGCTTATAGGGTTTTGTGTTAGAGGATTGTAGAGTGTGTGTGGGTGTAGAAGGTTTGTGTGTGTTGGTGTCAAAGGTTGTATGTGTCGAAGGTTTGTGTGAGTGTTGGAAGCTTGTAGGTGTGTTTGGGTTTGGAAGGCTTATAGGGTGTGTGGACGCCAAAGAACAAAAACAGTACTGGTTTGGAGCGCTTCCTGTTGTTCAGCACAATTCTAACTTGTTCAGAGGCCTTCAAATCATCGAGTACAACAGAAGACAATTTGTCTTCCAAAACAAATGTCTCGTAATACGCAGTTACTTTAGAATTTGAAGTTATTTTCTGCCACAGAGCCTTAAACACCCACACACAAGCCTTTGACACCCCCACACACACAAGCCTTCGTAAACCCACACACCCTACAAGCCTTTGACACCCACACACACACACACTACAAGATTTCAACACCTACCAACACACACCCTAGAAACCTCGTGTGTGTGGGGGTGTCAAAGGCTTGTGTGTGGGTGTTTAAGGCTCTGCGGCAGAAAATAACTTCAAATTCTAAAGTAACTGCGTATTACGAGACATTTGTTTTGGAAGACAAATTGTCTTCTGTTGTACTCGATGATTTGAAGGCCTCTGAACAAGTTAGAATTGTGCTGAACAACAAGAAGCGCTCCAAACCAGTACTGTTTTGTTCTTTGGCGTATATCTGTTTGCATATCACTTGTGTATCATTGTAAGTGCATGTTTATCTCTCTCTGATTTCTGCAGGTGTCCCCATTTTCACTTCCAACGTCTTCAGTTGCTATTACTGTAAGTGCTATGATTACAATTCCTGCTTTGAATGCCATTTAATTGTAGGTGTCACATTTTAGCCCTACTTTTGCTGGTGATCAGGTAAATTTCCAGGATGTAAATTGTCAAAGTGTTTATAGATTTATTCCCCCAGTTGGCATCTGATTTCTACAAATCTACAAAGTAGCTAAGTAGCAAATTTTAGTTCACAAACTAACTCCTGTATCCGATATTCCAGAGCTTTTACTCCAAGTCAACCTGTTCCCATGCAAAAAACGACCCCATCACGTCCTCCAATGAAGGTCTCTGCATGCAGAAGCATCAACTCTCTACCCGTGCAACAGTCATTAGAGGTACAGTATTTTTTCATGCTGTGATGACCTATCTGGATAACATGTACAGGATGATCAGCCAGAGAAAGGAGCAGGAATATTTGAGGTGAGTGTAAAGGCACACTACACCTATCCGTCAGTATATTGTTGCCCATGCAAACTTCAAATGCCAAGTGCATATGGCAGACCACTTACCTTGTCTCTGTTTTTCAAATTCAACCTGCAGTGATGAAGAATGTGAAAACACAACTAAGTATGAATTGGCTAGGGCCCTAATAATTCAACAGACAAAATGCAAGGTGCATATCGAGTGAGTGCGTGTGAATTCAGTCTGCGATTTGGTGGGACCATCACTCAGTTTTAGTTTATTTAACCATTGATGTTATGGAGTTAGGTACAGGGCTGTAGTACAGGTGATCACGGGTTTGAATTCTGACCAATGCATAGTTTTTTTCACCTTTTTGCTTTTTGGGTGAAATCCCCTGCACTTGGTATGAAGGTCACACCTGATTTGGTGTGTCCTACCTTCACACCAAATAATTGGGGGCCTTCACACTTTTGATGTTGCTGCTAGACCACTTACCTTGTCCCTGTTTTCAAAGACAACCAGTGATGAAGAACGTGAAAACAGAACTGAGTATAAATTGGCTAGGGCCCGAAAAATTCAGCAGAATAGAGATGTTCCTAATCAGCAAGAAATGGTATGTTACTGTTCAAATTAACACATTCCTATAACATGACTTTCTTGTAACTTACTACCAGTAATACAATGGATGGTGGTGATGCTGTACTCGTTACATCACAGTGGTGGCATTCACAACAGTGCACGTGTGTGCATTACGGGGATTGTTGCTCAGATTGACGGGCTTGGAATTCCTAGACCAAAAAAGAACTGCACACTTCAAGAACTTCTAATTTATTTTGGTCATAGAAGAGAAATTAGTACAAATAAACAACCGGCTGGATTGTGTAAAGAGGATGTAATTGTGTTGAAAATGCAATTGATGAAGTTCATTTCTTTATAAAGTTTAGTCCTTGTTAATGTTAATTAATGGCTGCACATTCTCGTTCCCAGACTGATGAGGAATTACTACAGTGCAGTAATGTAAAATCTGGGCACTAGTAACGATATTTGTTGTATTTTCACACAAACGCATTGCTCCTGTGAGTCGCTAAAACTATTGCAATACAGTATTACTACAGTAGCAAAGTATGCAAAAGTAGAGCAAATTTTACTACAAATGTAAAAAATACATGCCATGTAAAACACCATTTTTATAGCATTCGCAAATCACAGTTTACATCGGTTTACAACAACATTTACATCAGATCATATGGAACTACTCTAGAACTTCAGGGTAGCAATACAAACATTTTTTCCTGTGTGGTCCAAACAAATTGCTCCGAATTGCTCCCGCGGGAGCAACTGGTAGCACTTGGTCCAAACGAATTGCTCCGAATCGCTCCCGCGGGAGCAATAGGGAGCAATTGGTCCAACCGAATCGCTCCGAATTGCTCCCGCGGGAGCAATTGGGAGCAATTGGTCTAAACGAATTGCTCCGAATTGCTCCAGCGGGAGCAATTGGGAGCAATTGGTCCGAACAATTTGCTCCGAAATGCTCCCGCGGGAGCAATTCGGAGCAATTGGTATAAACGAATTGCTCCGAATTGCTCCCGCGGGAGCAATTGTTCCTAACCAATTTCTCCGAATTGCTCCAGCGGGAGCGATTAGGAGCAATTGGTCCAAACGAATTGCTCCGAATTGCTCCAGCGGGAGCAATTGGGAGCAATTGGTCCAAACAAATTGCTCCGAATCGCTCCCGCGGGAGCAATTGGGAGCAATTGGTCAAAGCGAATTGCTCCGAATCGCTCCCGCGGGAGCAATTGGGAGCAATTTGTCCAACCGAATCGGTCAGAATTGCTCCCGCGGGAGCAATACTTGACATACTTGACTACTGCAGGAGTCATACATGGAGATTGCTCACTCCTGCAGGAGTCATACAAATTGACATATGACTCCTGCAGGAGTCATTCATACTGACAAACTTGACTCCTGCAGAAGTCATGCATGGAGATACTTGACTCTTGCAGGAGTCATACATGATGACATAATTGACTCCGCAGGAGTCATACATTGACTCCTGCAGGAGTCATGCAAATAAATAGTTGACTCCTGCAGGAGTCATACATACTGACATACTTGACTCCTGCAGGAGTCATACATATTAATACTTGACTCCTGCAGGACTCATGCAAATATAGAGTTGACTCCTGCAAGAGTTATACATATTGACATATTTGACTCCTGCAGGAATCATACATTTATATACTTGACTCCTGCGGGAGTCATACATTGAAATACTTGACACCTGCAGGAGTCATTGATACTGACATACTTGACTCCTGCAGGTGTCATGTGTGGAGATCCTTTACTCCTGCAAGAGTCATACATATTGACATTCTTGACTATTGCAGGAGTCATAATTGAATTACTTGACTCCTTCAGGAGTCATACATTGAAATTCTTGAGTGACATACTTGACTCCTGCAGGGGTCAAACATACTGACATACTTGACTCCTGCAGGAGGCATGCATGGAGATACTTGACTCCTGCAGGAGTCATACTTTGAGATACTTGACTCCTGCAGGAGTCTTGCATAATGACATACCTGACTCCTGCAGGAGTCATGCAAACATATATTTGACTCCTGCAGGAGTCATACATACTGACATACTTGACTCCTGCAGGAGTCATGCATGGAGATACATGACTCCTGGAGGAGTCATACATATTGACATACTTTACACCTGCAGGAGTCCTTCATTGAAGTATATGACTCCTGCAGGAGTCATGCTTACTGACAAACTTGACTCCTGTAGGAGTTATACATTGAAATACTTGACTCCAGCAGGAGTCATTCATAGTGACATATTTGACTACTGCAGCAGTCATCCAATCTGACATATTTGACTCCTGCAGGAGTCATGCAAATATAAAGTTGACTCCTGCAGGAGTCATACATATTGACATACTTGACTCCTGCAGGACTCATACATTCTGAAATACTTGACTCCTGCAGGAGTCATGCATTGATATACTTGACTCTTGCAGGAGTCATACATATTAACATATATGACTCCTGCAGGAGTCATTCATTGAAATACTTGACTCCTGCGGGAGTCATACATTGAAATACCAATTGCTCCCAATCGCTCCCGCTGGAGCAATTCGGAGAAATTGGTTTGAAACAATTGCTCCCGGGGGAGCAATTCGGAGCATTTCGTTTAGACCAATTGCTCCCAATTGCTCTCTCAATATTTCCCATTGAGATGTATGGGTGGGAACCTACTTTTGTATCGCTTGGTAAACCCATACGAAAGCAGGTATGCTCGGGGTTGCATTAAAAAGAGATAGAGGAGTGGTTACTGTATCTTCCACGTGTGCAGTGGTTTGATCGTATTGCATGTCTCATGAACACCTCGATGCTAAGATAGTCAATATTTCCCATATAGATGTATGGGTGGTTTCCCATAGGAATGTATGGGTGGGAACCTACTTTTGAATCGCTTGGCAAACCCATACCAAAGCAGGTATGCTCGGGGTGGCATTAAAAAGAGATAGAGGAGTGGTTACTGCTATCTTCCATGTGTGCAGTGGTTTGCTCATATTGCATGTCTCATCAACACCTCGATGCTAAGATAGTCAATATTCCCAATAGAGATGTATGCGTGGTTTCCCAGAGGAATGTATGGGTGGGAACCTACTTTTGAATCGCTTGGTTAACCCATACCGAAGCTGGTATGCTTGGGGTGGCATTTATAACAGATAGAGGAGTGGTTACAGCTATCTTCCATGTGTGCAGTGGTTTGCTCATATTGCATGTCTCATCAACACCTCGATGCTAATATAGTCAAAAATTTACCGTAGAAATGTATGGGTGGGAACCTACATTTGAATCGCTTGGCAAACCCATACCAAAGCAGGTATGCTCGGGTGGCATTTAAAACAGATAGAGGAGTGGTTACTGCTATCTTCCATGTGTGCAGTGGTTTGCTCCTATTGCATGTCTCATCAACACCTCGATGCTAAGATAGTCGATATTTCCCATAGAGATGTATGGGTGGTTTCCCATTGGAATGAATGGGTGGGAACCTACTTTTGAATCGCTTGGTTAACCCATACCGAAGCAGGTATGCTCGGGGTGACATTTAAAACAGATAGAGGAGTGGTTACTGCTATCTTCCATGTGTGCAGTGGTTTGCTCATATTGCATGTCTCATGAACACATTGATGCTAAGATAGTCAATTTTTCCCATAAAGATGTATGGGTGGTTTCCCATAGGAATGTATGTGTGGGAACCTACTTTTGAATCACTTGGTAAACCCATACCAATGCAGGTTTGCTCGAGGTGGCACTAAAAAGAGATAGAGGAGTGGTTACTGCTATTTTCCATGTGTGCAGTGGTTTGCTCATATTGCATATCTCATCGATACCTCGATGCTAAGATAGTCAATATTTCCCATAGAGATGTATGGGTGGAAACCTACTTTTGAATCGCTAGGTAAACCCATACCAAAGCAGGTATGCTCGGGGTGGCATTTAAAACAGATAGAGGAGTGGTTACTGCTATCTTCCATGTGTGCAGTGGTTTGCTCATATTGCATGTCTAATCAACACCTCGACGCTAAGATAGTCAATTATCCCCATAGAGATGTATGGGTGGAATGTATGGGTGGGAACCTACTTTTGAATCACTAGGTTAACCCATACCGAGGCAGGTATGCTCGGGGTGACATTTAAAACAGATAGAGGAGTGGTTACTGCTATCTTCCATGTGTGCAGTGGTTTGCTCATATTGCATGTCTCATCAACACCTCGATCCTAAGATAGTCAAAACTGTCCCATAGAAATGTATGGGTGGGAACCTACATTTGAATCGCTTGGTAAACCCATACCAAAGCAGGTATGCTCGGGTTGGCATTAAAAAGAGATAGAGGAGTGGTTACGGCTAGCTTCCATGTGTGCAGTGGTTTGCTCATATTGCATGTCTCATCAACACCTCGATGGTAAGATAGTCAATATTCCCCATAGAGATGTATGGGTGGTTTCCAATAGGAATGTATAGGGGGAAACCTACTTTTGAATCGCTTGGTTAACCCATACCAAAGCAGGTATGCTAGGGGTGGCATTTAAAACAGATAGAGGAGCGGTTACTGCTATCTTCCATGTGTGCAGTGGTTTGCTCATATTGCATGTCTCATCAACACCTCGATGCTAAGATAGTCAATATTACCCATAGAGATGTATGGGTGGTTTCCCATAGGAATGTATGGGTTGGAACCTACTTTTGAATCGCTTGGTAAATCCATACCAAAGCAGGTATGCTCGGGGTTGCATTAAAAACAGATAGAGGAGTGGTTACTGCTATCTTCCATGTGTGCAGAGGTTTGCTCATATTGCATGTCTCATGAACACATTGATGCTAAGGAAGTCAATATTTCCCATAAAGATGTATGGGTGGTTTCCATTGGGAATGTATGGGTGGGAACCTACTTTTGAATCGCTTGGCAAACCCATACCAAAGAAGGTATGCACGGGGTGCATTTAAAACAGATAGAGGAGTGGTTACTGCTATCTTCCATGTGTGCAGTGGTTTGCTCATATTGCATGTCTCATCAACACCTCGATGCTAAGATAATCAATATTACCCATAGAGATGTATGGGTGGTTTCCCATAGGAATGTATGGGTTGGAACCTACTTTTGAATCGCTTGGTTAACCCATACCAACTTGGCAAACCCACACCTGCTTTGGTATGGCTTTGCCAAGCGATTCAAAAGTAGGTTCCCACCCATACATTCCTATTGGAAACCACCCATACATCTTTTAGGGTTAGGGTTAGGGTGGATTTATGGCCCTGGCATAGTTTCTATTTACCATGTTATGGAGCTTCTTGTAGGTTACAAGTGGGGGCGGATACGCCCGTCACGTTTAATCACGTGATATGAGGGAGGCGAAATTTGTGTGCAACCCCCAGTGTGTTTTCCAAACTAGTACATCTCTTTACAAGTAGCTAGAGCATGTGATAGCTAGTGATAATTCAGTTATTCAGTTCTATCAGACTCTCCAAGCTGGACAACCACATATACTAAGGACGGCTGATGGCCACTGATATTTTCAACCTGAAGACTTTGGCTTGGAGCAGGTGAAGGGAGCATGGGTGACATCTCAGCAGAATGGCCCTAGCATATTCTGCGTCAGTAACGTGATACCCCCAGATTTTTAATATTCTGAGATAGGGGCTGGAGAAGAGAAAAGGGATGGAATGTGTTATTAAGTGGTACATAAAAAAGGACAAGTTATAAGACAAATAAAATATTGAATTTGTGTGTTTGTTCAACAGTTACATGATGAAATCATATCACATGAAGGGAGGGGGGTGGGGTGAAAGAGGGACAGACATAGGTGTGGCAATGTTGCTAGTCACCTCACTCCTAATTCTCTGTCTCCCTCCCCCACCCTCACCATATCTCCTGAACACCCTCATTCTCCACACACACACACACACACAAATACACACACATGCAAACATACGTACACATTGCCCCACACACATGCACAAACACAGTGACACACATGCACACAACCTTTGCTGGTCCTTCGATCAGTTTAGTAAGCTCGGTCGGCATCCAGCCAAAATAGCCAACCCTTCTCTTACAGCCAAACGTTTCTCAGCTAGAGAAGTACTGATAGAGTGTTGAGGTAGTAATGGTTGTGTGTTGAAGTGAGAGTGTATCTCAGGGAAGCCTTTGAGGAATGGTCTGGACACTCCTGTAAATGAACCACTAGCTCAACAAGCGAGTTCTCAACTTTATTCACAAGCACCCACGGACTGTGAACAAGAACAAGAAAAAGGGTTAACAGCTGAAGAGTCGGACATAGACATTCACAAGTATATACATTCATTAATACATTTGAAATTATGAATCTTAACGGTTTTGTTAATGCGTCGGTTTATTGTTGATCGGTTGATCTGGGTAGATCGCAATTAGGCTGCTCACGTGAGTACCATTTATATTCAATGGCGACGTACAACAGGCAAGAATATATGACAGGCGGATGGTAGGACCTACCAGTGTGATCACAGCGTAGTTGGATAATCATTTCTCAACAGGCTCAATTCATATTAGCTGTAATTGTGAGAAAATTGTCAATTCTTATAAGTGCACACAACCCCCTCAACACCCCCAGTGCACACCCATAGGTATGTACACATCCCCTCAACACCCCCAGTGCACACTCATAGGTATGCACACATCCCCCTCAACACCCCCTACGCACACCCATAGCTATGCACACATCCGCCTCAACACCCCCAGCGCACACCCATAGGTATGTACACATCCCCCTCAAGACCCCCAGTGCACACACATAGCTATGCACACATCCCCCTCAACACCCCCAGTGCACACCCATAGGTATGTACACATCCCCTCAACACCCCCCAGCGCACACCCATAGCTATGCACACATCCCCCTCAACACCCCCAGTGCACACCCATAGGTATGTACACATCCCCTTCCCCCCCCACCCCCCAGCGCACACCCATAGGTATGCACACATCCCCCTCAACACCCCCAGTGCACACACATAGCTATGTACACATCCCCCTCAATACTCCCAGTGCACACCCTTAGGTATGTACACATCCCCTCAACACCCCCAGCGCACACCCACATCCCCTCAACACCCCCCAGCTCACACCCACATCCCCTCAACACCCCCCAGCTCACACCCACATCCCCTCAACACCCCCAGTGCACACTCATAGGTATGCACACATCCCCCTCAACACCCCCTACGCACACCCATAGCTATGCACACATCCGCCTCAACACCCCCAGCGCACACCCATAGGTATGTACACATCCCCCTCAAGACCCCCAGTGCACACACATAGCTATGCACACATCCCCCTCAACACCCCCAGTGCACACCCATAGGTATGTACACATCCCCTCAACACCCCCCAGCGCACACCCATAGGTATGTACACATCCCCTTCCCCCCCCCCCCCCCCCCAGCGCACACCCATAGGTATGCACACATCCCCCTCAACACCCCCAGTGCACACACATAGCTATGCACACATCCCCCTCAACACCCCCAGTGCACACCCATAGGTATGTACACATCCCCTTCCCCCCCCCCCCCCCCCCAGCGCACACCCATAGGTATGCACACATCCCCCTCAACACCCCCAGTGCACACACATAGCTATGTACACATCCCCCTCAATACTCCCAGTGCACACCCTTAGGTATGTACACATCCCCTCAACACCCCCAGTGCACACCCATAGGTATGCACACATCCCCTTCAACACCCCCAGTGCACACCCACATCCCCTCAACACCCCCCAGCTCACACCCACATCCCCTCAACACCCCCAGCGCACACCCATAGGTATGCACACATCCCCCTCAACACCCCCAGCGCACACCCATAGGTATGCACACATCCCCCTCAACACCCCCAGTGCACACACATAGCTATGTACACATCCCCCTCAATACTCCCAGTGCACACCCTTAGGTATGTACACATCCCCCTCAACACCCCCAGTGCACACCCATACGTATTTACACATCCCCCTCAACACCCCCAGCGCACACACATAGCTATGCACACAACCCCCTCAACACCCCCAGTGCACACCCATACGGTATGTACACATCCCCTCAACACCCCCAGTGCGCACACATAGCTATGTACACATCCCACCTCTAAACCTTTCCAATTGGAAATAAGGTGTTATTACCTATTCTACCAGCCTGAGGTTAGGGTTAGGGTGGATTTATGGCCCTGGCATAGTTTCTATTTACCATGTTATGGAGCTTCTTGTAGGTTACAAGTGGGGGCGGATACGCCCGTCACGTTTAATCACGTGATATGAGGGAGGCGAAATTTGTGTGCAACCCCCAGTGTGTTTTCCAAACTAGTACATCTCTTTACAAGTAGCTAGAGCATGTGATAGCTAGTGATAATTCAGTTATTCAGTTCTATCAGACTCTCCAAGCTGGACAACCACATATACTAAGGACGGCTGATGGCCACTGATATTTTCAACCTGAAGACTTTGGCTTGGAGCAGGTGAAGGGAGCATGGGTGACATCTCAGCAGAATGGCCCTAGCATATTCTGCGTCAGTAACGTGATACCCCCAGATTTTTAATATTCTGAGATAGGGGCTGGAGAAGAGAAAAGGGATGGAATGTGTTATTAAGTGGTACATAAAAAAGGACAAGTTATAAGACAAATAAAATATTGAATTTGTGTGTTTGTTCAACAGTTACATGATGAAATCATATCACATGAAGGGAGGGGGGTGGGGTGAAAGAGGGACAGACATAGGTGTGGCAATGTTGCTAGTCACCTCACTCCTAATTCTCTGTCTCCCTCCCCCACCCTCACCATATCTCCTGAACACCCTCATTCTCCACACACACACACACACACAAATACACACACATGCAAACATACGTACACATTGCCCCACACACATGCACAAACACAGTGACACACATGCACACAACCTTTGCTGGTCCTTCGATCAGTTTAGTAAGCTCGGTCGGCATCCAGCCAAAATAGCCAACCCTTCTCTTACAGCCAAACGTTTCTCAGCTAGAGAAGTACTGATAGAGTGTTGAGGTAGTAATGGTTGTGTGTTGAAGTGAGAGTGTATCTCAGGGAAGCCTTTGAGGAATGGTCTGGACACTCCTGTAAATGAACCACTAGCTCAACAAGCGAGTTCTCAACTTTATTCACAAGCACCCACGGACTGTGAACAAGAACAAGAAAAAGGGTTAACAGCTGAAGAGTCGGACATAGACATTCACAAGTATATACATTCATTAATACATTTGAAATTATGAATCTTAACGGTTTTGTTAATGCGTAGGTTTATTGTTGATCGGTTGATCTGGGTAGATCGCAATTAGGCTGCTCACGTGAGTACCATTTATATTCAATGGCGACGTACAACAGGCAAGAACATATGACAGGCGGATGGTAGGACCTACCAGGGTGATCACAGCGTAGTTGGATAATCATTTATCAACAGGCTCAATTCATATTAGCTGTAATTGTGAGAAAATGGTCAATTCTTATTAGTGCACACAACCCCCTCAACACCCCCAGTGCACACCCATAGGTATGTACACATCCCCTCAACACCCCCAGTGCACACCCATAGGTATGCACACATCCCCCTCAACACCCCCTACGCACACCCATAGGTATGTACACATCCCTTTAACACCCCCAGTGCACAATCATAGGTATGCACACATCCCCCTCAACACCCCCTACGCACACCCATAGCTATGCACACATCCGCCTCAACACCCCCAGCGCACACCTATAGGTATGTACACATCCCCCTCAAGACCCCCAGTGCACACACATAGCTATGCACACATCCCCCTCAACACCCCCAGTGCACACCCATAGGTATGTACACATCCCCTCAACACCCCCCAGCGCACACCCATAGCTATGCACACATCCCCCTCAACACCCCCAGTGCACACCCATAGGTATGTACACATCCCCTTCCCCCCCCCCCCCAGCGCACACCCATAGGTATGCACACATCCCCCTCAACACCCCCAGTGCACACACATAGCTATGTACACATCCCCCTCAATACTCCCAGTGCACACCCTTAGGTATGTACACATCCCCTCAACACCCCCAGTGCACACCCATAGGTATGCACACATCCCCTTCAACACCCCCAGTGCACACCCATAGCTATGTACACATCCCCCTCAACACTCCCAGTGCACAGCCATAGGTATGTACACATCCCCTCAACACCCCCCAGTGCACACCCATAGCTATGCACACATCCCCCTCAACACCCCCAGTGCACACCCATACGTATGTACACATCCCCTCAACACCAGCAGTGCACACTCATAGGTATGCACACATCCCCCTCAACACCCCCTACGCACACCCATAGCTATGCACACATCACCCTCAACACCCCCAGTGCACACCCATAGGTATGTACACATCCCCTCAACACCCCCAGTGCACACTCATAGGTATGCACACATCCCCCTCAACACCCCCTACGCACACCCATAGCTATGCACACATCCGCCTCAACACCCCCAGTGCACACCCATAGGTATGCACACATCACCCTCAACACCCCCAGCGCACACCCATAGGTATGTACACATCCCCCTCAACACCCCCAGTGCACACCCATAGGTATGTACACATCCCCTTCCCCCCCCCCCCCCCCCCAGCGCACACCCATAGGTATGCACACATCCCCTTCAACACCCCCAGTGCACACCCATAGCTATGTACACATCCCCCTCAACACTCCCAGTGCACAGCCATAGGTATGTACACATCCCCTCAACACCCCCCTGCGCACACCCACATCCCCTCAACACCCCCCAGCGCACACACATAGCTATGTACACATCCCCCTCAACACCAGCAGTGCACACCCATAGGTATGTACACATCCCCCTCAACACCAGCAGTGCACACCCATAGGTATGTACACATCCCCCTCAACACCAGCAGTGCACACACATAGCTATGTACACATCCCCCTCAACACCAGCAGTGCACACCCATAGGTATGTACACATCCCCCTCAACACCCCCAGTGCGCACACATCCCACCTCTAAACCTTTCCAATTGGAAATAAGGTGTTATTACCTATTCTACCAGCCCGAGGTTAGGGTTAGGGTGGATTTATGGCCCTGGCATAGTTTCTATTTACCATGTTATGGAGCTTCTTGTAGGTTACAAGTGGGGGCGGATACGCCCGTCACGTTTAAGCACGTGATATGAGGGAGGCGAAATTTGTGTGCAACCCCCAGTGTGTTTTCCAAACTAGTACATCTCTTTACAAGTAGCTAGAGCATGTGATAGCTAGTGATAATTCAGTTATTCAGTTCTATCAGACTCTCCAAGCTGGAGAGTGATCTGGAAGCACAGCCAGACCTTGACGAAGTGTTATACTCACCACGAGTGCTTTCTCCTGGGTCCTCTTTTACATCCCAGCTCAGCCTAAGCTCATCCATCTGTGAGATAAACAGCCAGACTCTCCAAGCTGGACAACCACATATACTAAGGACGGCTGATGGCCACTGATATTTTCAACCTGAAGACTTTGGCTTGGAGCAGGTGAAGGGAGCATGGGTGACATCTCAGCAGAAAGGCCCTAGCTTATTCTGCGTCAGTAACGTGATACCCCCAGATTTTTAATATTCTGAGATAGGGGCTGGAGAATAGAAAAGGGATGGAATGTGTTATTAAGTGGTACATAAAAAAGGACAAGTTATAAGACAAATAAAATATTGAATTTGTGTGTTTGTTCAACAGTTACATGATGAAATCATATCACATGAAGGGAGGGGGGTGGGGTGAAAGAGGGACAGACATAGGTGTGGCAATGTTGCTAGTCACCTCACTCCTAATTCTCTGTCTCCCTCCCCCACCCTCACCATATCTCCTGAACACCCTCATTCTCCACACACACACACACAAATACACACACATGCAAACATACGTACACATTGCCCCACACACATGCACAAACACAGTGACACACATGCACACAACCTTTGCTGGTCCATGCGAACAGGGGAAGCATAGCTCCCATGTGGACAGAGGAAGCATAGCTCCCACACACACACATCCAAACGCACACACACACACACACACACACACACACACACACACACACACACACACACACACACACACACTCAGCAGTACGTACCTATCAGGGTTCACAGCGTAGTTGGATAATCATTTCTCAACAGGCTCAATTCATATCAGCTGTAATTGTGAGAAAATGGTCAATTCTTATTAGTGCACACACGCACACACACACACACACACACACACACACACACACACACACACACACACACAGATGGATGGCTAGCTGCAGATGGCTGGATGGCTAGCTATGACATACTCTGACGTAGATAGTAAATAAACATAAACACGCACACACACAAGCATAGCTCCCAGGTGAACAGGGGAAGCATAGCTCCCATGTGGAGAGGAAAAGCATAGCTCCCATGAGGACAGGTCCGGGGGGAAGCACAGCTACCACGTGGAGAGAGAGGGGATTAATTAATTACCTGCACCTTGTAACACCATAGCAATCATACGCATGTGCGCGCTAGCGCGCGCACACACACGCACACACGCACACACACACACACACACTCACGTGCAGGTACTTCGGTGTCCACCGGTTTTCCGAAATTCCGAAACACCTCTTTGTCAGCTGTCACGATGGCAACAAGAATGTGGCACACTACACATGCGCTCCCCCAAAAGTAACTCACGTACGGGAATGTTTAAAGCAACATGATGCCTAAAAAAATGGTCATGGGTGCGCACTAAATCCAGCTGTTGTATAATATATTACTGTTAATAATAGCAATTATCATGGCTCACGTGATTGAGAGAGAGAGAGAGAGAGAGAGAGAGTGTGTGTGTGTGTGTGTGTGAGAGAGAGAGAGAGAGAGAGAGAGAGAAGGCACGCATATTTAGAAGCGTAATAGATGACAGTGGCTTGTTTGCGCCTGACGATGTGCAGAACGATATGCACTACGCCCACGCTCCCCTAAAACTCACTATGCCGAAATAGTCACGGCTTTTCGGTTAGGGGTTAGGGTGAAGTTCTTCCTAATTTCCTAATTCCTGGTCACGGGCGCACACTAAATTCAGCTATCACACAAAAATAATTGGTATATACGGAGGCTTCTTGTTAAGGGCTTAATCACGTGATACTAGGAGAGCCAAATGTGTGGATTTGATTTGTGCAACCCCCAGCGTGTTTTCCAAACAAGTATAAGAGGCTAGAACAGCACTGCACGTGCATTCCTATTCGTATCCGTAATCATTTGGGCTCAAAAGTGTACGTTTGTGTAGGTTTCATTCGGTGTCTATGGCAACCCCATCCTCTATCCATACTTGTGTTGGGTTGTACCAATGGGGTAGCGAGTGGCCCACGGGCACGGCTTTACCATTTCCTGGTAGCACTACCATCGCCCCACAGCTGAGATTTAAGCAGGTGGGTACAGCAATTATCCCCTGAGGACCCGCACTTGCCCAAGTCGGGCATCCAAGCTCTTTTGGCCTATACCGATGTATGGAGTGGGCGGTAACAGTTCCATTCAGTGGAACTGTTACCGCCCACTCCATACATCGGTATAGGCCAAAAGAGCTTGGATGCCCGACTTTGTAGAGCCCCGGTCCTCAGATGTTACGCGACACGACGACGCAGGTAAATCACAGCCGCGGGGCGGGGGTCGGAAAAGCTGGGAAGCGTATACCCAGGCTCGGTGCGCTCGGCGTTGTGAGATGGCAAAGCCCAAGGCGACTACGGTGGGTAGCCGACAAATCCACAAAAGTAGACATTTGAAGGCTAGTGGAGTGGATAAAAAACGAAATAAAAGCTTCTCCCGTCAACCCTGCCACCTCTGGAGGGGCCCACGATGTTGAGAACACCGTGCGCGCTTCCCCTCCGCAAAACTGACTTGTGCCCTTTCTCTGATCAAGTGCCCAGACCCGTCATTGTTTGATGACGTGATGCGTGTCCCCCCCCCCCCCCCCCCCCCCCCCCCCCCGCCAGGCAATCATAAGATACTATAAGAGCACTGTATATGAACCCGCTGTCGTCACTCCACTCGGCTCCAGGACATGTACACGCGTGCATGCACGCAGCAGCGCGCATGTATAATTAAAAGCTATATGAATATTGGTTATATATCGCAAATCCCCGCGCTTGTCTACCGTAACCACCGCAAGAGACTGACTGTGGTGCCCATTTGGCAGGTCCACGACCGTTCGCCTAGCATGCGCCAAATCGCATACCGTCGGCTTCTGGCTCCGCAATACGGATTCGTCGGTTCTCCGCAACTGTATACGTTTGTAGCTCAAAAAGTGCAATGTGGGAGAAGTACACGAGACTGCGTGGCCGATTTGGCAGCTCGACGACGGTTCGCCTAGCTGCAAAAGTATATATAAATTTTTTAGTCCCATGAATAATATCACGTGATCATTGCAGCCAGAGGAAGGGGGGCGTGTGACATAACCGTAGCTACTAGGCCTCGGAGGGTGCTGCAGTGAAGATGAACCATCGCAATCCACCCGGGAGCATAAAGTATACGCTGCCGGCCCCAAATAGAGATTCTGTCGAGCGCTCGCGGGCTATACTTCTCATCCAGCTACCTCGTTAATCGACCGCTCACACCTGGCCAACCAGACGGGTGCATAGACCGAGTTGTCTGCAACCGCGCAGTTCCGCCATTTCACTCTTGATGTCATGTGGTGACGACTACACAACTCGTACCTTCTGATGACCGTTTAATCACAGAGCGACCATATATCACCGCATGAAATGTATGGGTGACGTACATGCTGATCGCGTGAGCTAATCCTTCCCGAGTTAGGCGATGGACTGGGCACCTATGTCACCCATACATTTCATGCAGTGATATGGTCACTCTCTCGAGGTCTGGTCCTCCGGGGCTTGGCATCATGGAGACCAGAGCAACACTTTGCGATAGAAATATGGTTTACCTAGCCGGCTGCATTCAAGTGCGGTCGTTGAAGTCTAAAGTTTGTGAGGTGTGCACTGCTGTTTGGTATGGGAGTTTGTATGGAGCGTCCATAAAAGGAGTTGAAAGAACTTATTGGGATGACGATTTCAACATGCAGACACTTAATATGTGATTCAGAGCTATCGAAAGCGTGGAATAATGACTCGGGTAAGGTATTGGCTATACCCTCCGTCTTCCTCGGGATCACGTGATGAGCATGGGTGGGTTGACGTAATAAAGAAACTACGTACTACAGCAGGCAGCCAGATCTTAATCCTATAGTAAGCTTACTCTTGATATCATACTGACCGAGACCGTGACGAGACACATCCCACCGGTCTGTCTTTAGAAGCTCCGCCCTACCGGAGTGGACGAGGCACCTTACATATATATAAATACGTTTAAGTATAATCCGCTCTCTCTCTCTCTCTCTCTCTCTCTCTCTCTCTCTCTCTCTCTCTCTCTCTCTCTCTCTCTCTCTCTCTCTCTCTCTCCATCACAAGGGCACTAACCCCCTCCTTTTCTTGGCACCACGACATTGCCCGCCCAACACTGTGAATATTGGTTATACCACACAGGCCATCGCTATAGGTGTATTGCTCGAGAAAGTCCCATTGCGTTGCGTGGAACCACCACAAGGGACTGTGGTGCCCATTTGGCACGTTCGCCTTGCATGCGCCAAATCGCAACACGTCCGCTTCTGGCTCCGCAATACGGATTCGTCGGTTCTTTCCGCAACTGTGTACGTCTGTAGCTCAAAATAAAAGCATTGTGTAACGTGGGAGAAGTACACGAGACTGCGTGGCCGATTTGGCAGCTCGACGACGGATCGCCATATAACAAAAAAAAATTTTAGTCCCATGAATAATATCACGTGATCATTGCAGTCAGGGGAAGGGGGGCGTGTGACGTAACCGTAGGTACTAGCTAGGCCTCGGAGGGTGCTTTAGTGAAGATGAACCATCGCAATCCACCCGGGAGCATAAAGTATACGCTGCCGGCCCCAAATAGAGATTCTGTCGAGCGCTCGCGGGCGGGCTATAGTATACCCATGCATCCAGCAACCACGTTAATCGACCGCTCACACATGTGGTGACGACTACACAACTCGTACCTTCTGATGACCGTTTAATCACAGAGCGACCATATATCACCGCATGAAATGTATGGGTGACGTACATGCTGATCGCGTGAGCTAATCCTTCCCGAGTTAGGCGATGGACTGGGCACCTATGTCACCCATACATTTCATGCAGTGATATGGTCACTCTCTCGAGGTCTGGTCCTCCGGGGCTTGGCATCATGGAGACCAGAGCAACATTTTGCGATAGAAATATGGTTTACCTAGCCGGCTGCATTCAAGTGCGGTCGTTGAAGTCTAAAGTTTGTGAGGTGTGCACTGCTGTTTGGTATGGGAGTTTGTATGGAGCGTCCATAAAAGGAGTTGAAAGAACTTATTGGGATGACGATTTCAACATGCAGACACTTAATATGTGATTCAGAGCTCTTGAAAGCGTGAAATAATGACTTGGGGAAGGTATTGGCTATACCCTCCGTCTTCCTCGGGATCACGTGATGAGTATGGGTGGGTTGAAATACTTACGTTATAAAGAAACTACGTACTACTGCAGGTAGCCAGAACTTAATCCTTACTCTTGATATCATACTCACCGAGACCGTGACGGGACACATCCCACCGGTCTGTCTTAGTAGCGCCCTATACCGCCCGTATCGGAGTGAGGGAACGAGGCGACCTTACACTCTACAAGACACTCTGTATTTTTCATGCCTGCATAGAATTCTTTCCGCAGCTTACTCTTGATATCAATAAAGCCCGCTTACGTCCATGCACCGGTCTGTCTTTAGAACACTACTTTAGCCCGCCCAACACTATGAATATTGGCTATACCACACATATATGCGACCTTTCGAAATCTCACAGTCCCAGGGGGAAAAAAATAACCTCCCACATCCATATATACAGAGCTACTATTAGCTATACCCTCTGTCTTCCTCGGGATCACGTGACGTGATTGGTACGTCATTCGTAATAATTACGTCATTATTTCATCAGCCAGGATCACGTACTCCAGTCCTGCTGCATGCATGCATGCATGCATGCAGCCAGGCGGGGCTATTCTCGGCACCTTTTACATACTCTTGATGATCGCGGGACACTTCCAACCGGTCTGTCTTTAGAACCGCCCGACCGACCGTATCGGAGTTAGGGGACGAGGCGACCCTTATATATATTTATTATTATAATACATGCATGCGTTTTGACCGTACGCAGTGCTTGTATAATCCACTCTTTACATTAACACTAGCACGCCGACAAACCCCCTTCTCTCTTTTTAAGCAACTTTATACATGCGCAATGGAGCCCTGTCAATTTAACCTCGAGTTACGTAATCGACGGACTTTGAAAATTCGCCAGCGAGAGTTTTTTTTTTTTTTTTTTTTTTTTTTTTTCCCCCAACACCACCCCTCTCAACAGATCATGGCCTAAAGGCTAACACCTCGACCACGCCGAAAAACCCCCCTCTCTCTTCATATTACTATTTAGCTATACCTCCGGATCACGTGACGTGCATTCGTAATAATTACGTCACAAGCCAGGGATCGGTTAGAAACTACGTACTCCAGCCAGTCAGGCCCGGCTATTCGCGGGACCCATAACTTACTCTTTATATATGACTGACCGTGGGACACTCACAACCGGTCTGTCTTTAGAAGCGCCCTAACGACCGTATCGGAGTTAGGGGACGAGGCGACCCTTATATATTTATTATTATAATACATGCATGCGTTTTGACCGTACGCAGTGCTAGTATAATCCACTCTGTGCATAAACACTAGCACGCCGACAAACCCCCCTCTCTCTTTTAAAGCAACTTTATACACGCGCAATGGAACTGGGAAGGACCCTGTTAATTTAACCTCGAGTTACGTAATCGACGGACTTTGAAAATTCGCCAGCGAAAGTTTTTTTTTTTTTTTTTCTCTTTCCCCCCACCACACCCCTCTCTACAGGTCATGGCATAAAGTTTAACACCTCGACCACGCCGACAAACCACCCTCTCTCTTTTAAAGCAACTTTATACACGCGCAATGGAACTGGGAAGGACCCTGTTAATTTAACCTCGAGTTACGTAATCGACGGACTTTGATCATTTCATCCGGTAACCCTCTCAACAGATCATTAAGATATAGTCCAGCACACCGGACTTCATGACAACATGGATGGCAGTACGATACGAAACTGTCCGGCCACCTCCGTAAACTGAGTAATGAGTAATTATATGACTGACTTTTTGTTTCTTTGTTTCGTTCTCCGTGTATTCTTGTATGACCTCCTGGAGTTCATATAAGCACCCATCCGTACGATCGCTAAGTATTCATATTACTATTTAGCTATACCCTGTCTTCCTCCGGATCACGTGACGTGCATTCGTAATAATTACGTCATCAGCCAGGGATCGGTTAGAAACTACGTACTCCAGCCATTCGCGGGACCCATAACTTACTCTTGATATAAGACTGACCGTGGGACACTCACAACCGGTCTGTCTTTAGAAGCGCCCTAACGACCGTATCGGAGTGAGGGGACGAGGCGACCCATATGCGTTTTGACCTTACGCAGTGCTAGTATGATCCGATCTGTACATATAGACTAGCACGCCGACAACCCCTCTCTCTTTAAAAGCTACTTTTACGACGGCAAACGGAGACGGGAGCGACCCCACTTATTAAAACTGTTTAGTTACGTAATCGTCTGACTTTGTAAATTTTCCTTTTTTTTTTTTTTTTTTTTCTTTTCTCCTTTCCCCCGTCCCAACAGATCATGACTTCTTGTTGTTGTACATTACACCTCTCTCTTTGCTGGCGAAACTGTTCGGCCATGCACCTATACGTAAACTGATTAGTCGGGTTTTTTAGTAATCAGCTTGATAAGTGTTCTTGTACACTAAGCTGACCTCCTTTTTAGCATATAGACCACCCTTTCGTGCTTGTTATTTACAAGCCAGCTACCTTTTTTTCTATCAGAAGGGATCTAACCCCCGCCGTCGCCCGAACACATGCATGTATAACGTCACGTTTCATTTGTAGATCTGTATCAGTTGTCATCATATGACATGATGGCCCTATCGACGGTGGAGCGCACCATAGCGGACTTGGCAAAGAACCTCAACGCGTCGATCGCCGGAGCCAGACCATACCTGGCTCAGCAGCTTGACCCTTCAGTGGCCCGACTCCTCTCTGATTTGGCAGAGTTGATTCATGCCATTTTGCCCGCGAGGGTCTGGCCACGTGCTCCTGCGACGACGCGTTATGTGGGCTCTTTTTCCAGCTCAGGTTTTTTTATATATAATAAGTCGCGCGACGCATATCCACGGTTACTCATTTTTATGTACAGATCTAGGAAGTCCATCTGGCCTGTCTTCCCAGGCATCATCACCACCATCACCACCAACGCGGTCTCCACCACCACCACCACCACCACCACCACCACCACCACCACCACGACCAGCACCACCACCACTACCACGACACGTCTCCGGTTTGCGCGGTATATCCTCCCTCCCTCAGTTACGAAATTTAATCCATGCAGGGACGACGAGGACACCTCAGGAGGCGGCGGCCAGGAAAAGAAAACGGACCTGCGACACCTCGGGCTCCGTTGTGAGGGACTCTTCCACTGGTTGGCAGGTCCAAAGAGCCACGGAAGAGGTTACCCTCCCAATAGAGCCTGAGGTGTCCAGGTCATCTGTGGACCTCACAATTAAAGCAGCATCGCCCGAGGTGATAGGGAGGTTCATCGCCACTAACATCGAGTGGACCTCCCTTCACCTCGGGCTGGGTAGCACGGCGGAGAAGGTGGAAGCACTGCTGGAGTCTACTCTCCACGACAGAGGTGAAAGAGGCCTTCCTGCACTGTGCAATAAGGTTATATACCTATGCATGCGCATGCATGTATATTTTTTTATAACACTTTTTTTTGCGCGCACGCGCACACACACAGGTTCGCGCATTGCACCACCTTTCCTCTGTCGTGGAGAACATGGCTAATCACCGCGTTGGCACACTCCTCAAGGACTCGCGCGGTGAAAGCCATGGTGTAGACGTCTACATAACCAACGCTATCGAATCGGAGAGGACCAAGACATACCAATGTCTTGTCCGGCAGTGTGCGGAACAGTACAAATGTCAACAGTGCTGTTCCCACCTCGCTGTTCTCCCCGGGGACCCGCTGGTCTACCCGTGCAGGGGAGTGCAGCAGGTGTTCCGCCTTCTCCAGTACCATTATGAAGGTTTCTCACCTTCACATCTTGGGGCCTGCAGGTTAGTACAAAAATTACATCAAAACTCTATGCATGACTTGTTTTGATGTGTGTAAATTTTTTTTTTTACAGAACTTTGGCTACCAGGGTGACATCAGGACTGGGACTCACTGGTGTGCCGTCCTCCATGATGAGGGCGCTGATGCCAAGGATGGGGGAGGTGGCAACATCAATCACCAACACCCTCCTCCCTTCCTACGCCTCAGGGGAGCAAGAGGTGTTTTGGCAAGTTGGGGGATTGGCAGCGGAGGCTGTTCACTATTTCGATGGCGATGGTGGCTCCATATTTGTTGACCGCTTCCCGGGCCTGATCCGTTACCTCAGAGTGAAGGGGATACCTATTCACTCGGTGAACACTCCCAGGTGCAACCTGGTGTACTTCAGGGAGGTCTTCCACGATGCGATAGAACTAGGCCATCAATATACCATCGCACCTGTGGAAGACGCAGACGCACTCCCAGAGGGGAGCAATGCACGTCCACAGGTCGAAGCGTTTGGTCACCTCTCCCTGGTGCATGCCAGGAACCAGGTTGGCAGGCCGACGTGTGGACGTGTGTTGCTTGTCCCTCACGGGGTTCACCATGGGCGTAACGGTGATCGCCTCCTTGTTGAGCTCTACACCTGCAACAAGGCGTCTGACCAGTTTGTGTCGACTGGTGTAAGGCGGGTAGAAGACGGCCTCTCGTTCCCCACGCGGGGTGCCCCCCAACGATACCTCCAGGCTCTGGAGACTGCCCGGGCCCAGGCTCGTGGCGTCTTTCAGTTTGGTCAGGAGATGGGGCACGAGGATCTTATGCCATGGGTACTGAAGGAGAGATTTGCGGCTGGGGAGCCTTCCGTAACTCTTCGTTGTGGTACCTCCATGACATGTAGCGTGACCAACAGTGACAAGATCCTCAACGAGAGTCACCTAATGGTGCTTCCCAGCCTGGTAAGAGGTGCTGGTTCGGGCCTCATGGTCCGTCCAACACCGCCAGGCCGACAGGATGTCACAATCCCTTCGCAAAAGTACCTGTGCTTCTTTGCCACCAGGCAGGAGCAATCACATGGTCCAGATTCAGACTATGTGCTGGAGTCGGCACGTGGCCCAAGGGGTGATTCCCATAACCTCGTGTACGATCCCCAGGTGTATGATGGTAAAAATATAGGCAGATTTGTGAATCAAGCAGGTCTTTGCGATGGGATCAAGGCTCTGGTGGCATCCTGTGACAGGGAATCTGGTTGTGAAACGTATGCGCCTGGTGTAGCTGAAAAAGTTTTTGACGCCAAGTCCAATTGTGGTTATAAAACAAGAAATGGTGGACGGGAGATGGTCATTACTGCTAAGGTGGACATCACCACCAGTTCGAATGAGGCCATAGAGCTCTATGCCAACTATGGCCTGTCGTACTGGATGACCTTAGCAGTAAGGGACCATCTCCGCCTGGGACATGATTGCGACTTGGTCAAGGGCGTCTTCTGGCTACTGCTTAGCAGCAATTCGTGCGTGCCAGAAGACGTCCGGGCTGCATACATCACGCCAGATAGACCCATCGCCCCCGAGATAGTGCAGCTGTATGCTCATGCCACATGCCCCTTCCCACCTGCTGCTGGTAAGTACTACTAATAAGTAATGTATATGCTTGAATTTTATATACATACTTCTTTCATATAGGATCAAGGAGGAGATGACCACACCACTACCACTCGACACTATTAACACCCCTGCAATAACTTTCAACGTTCTAATATGTAATTGTATTGTGTCATATATGTGTGTTCGTACTATTCGTGCATGTGCTTATCCAATGTCACTATATGTTATAACCACTATACTAAAGGCACGGATATAAATAGCATTATACGCTAGCTAGGGTGCATGGAAGCGTATTATAAACTACCGGTCCGCTTAGTGAAGTTATCTTTTCTCTTAATAATTTCACAACTGCCTAGAACCCCATGAATAATGGTTATACACACACATGCATAAATGAATAATTACTACGACTAATCTTGTAAGTCTGCTTAGGCAAACACATCCTGTCTTAAAACTGCACCGTCAGATACCAATCGTTTGAGCCAGTGCTTCCCATAGATGTCACCTACTCTATTGCTAAACTGGATTGTCATGACCTCGAAGTGCAGTGATTATATTAGACTATACTTTATTAACAACAATTGGCCCTCTTAGAATAAGTGGATGACTCATAATTACACGCAAACAACACGACTTCAGAATACAATACAACAGGGTCAACAGGTCACATTCCATCTCTCTAAACTTGAACACCACGCGCAAAGCTCCTGAGGAGGGAAAACAAACAATAACAAGTTATAACTAGTAGCAATTAAAACACAGTGTATTCATGATCAATTACAATTATTGACAACATATTATTAATGCTGCTATAAATAAGCAAATGCAAGACAATAAATTAGAAACGAAATCATTATTCAGCTGTCATGCACACACCAAATGCAACTACCAGACCCACCTCCATGTTGTAATTATTAACGCAACCGCCCACTGGAATTAGTGACCGTTTCAAATGCATCAATCACCTGCAAATTAATTTACAATCAATTAATAAAGGTAGCC
>OY811985.1:7082533-7181414 GCA_963681505.1 Eunapius fragilis | reverse complement strand
ATGCTAATATAGTCAAAAATTTCCCATAGAAATGTATGGGTGGGAACCTACTTTTGAATCGCTTGGCAAACCCATACCAAAGTTGGTTTGCTAAGGGTGGCATTTAAAACAGATAGAGAAGTGGTTACTGCTATCTTCCATGTGTGCAGTGGTTTACTCATATTGCATGTCTCATCAACACCTCGATGTTAAGATAGTCAAAAATTTCCCATAGAAATGTATGGGTGGGAACCTACTTTTGAATCGCTTAGTAAACCCATACCAAAGCACGTATGCTCGGGGTGGCATTTAAAACAGATAGAGGAGTGGTTACTGCTATCTTGCATGTGTGCAGTGGTTTGTTCATATTGCATGTCTCATCAACACCTCGATGCTAAGATAATCAATATTTCCCATAGAGATGTATGGGTGGTTTCCCATAGGATTGTATGGGTGGGAACCTACTTTTGAATCGCTTGGTTAACCCATACCGAAGCAGGTATACTAGTGGTGGCAAATAAAACAGATAGAGGAGTGGTTACTGCTATCTTTAAAGTGTGCAGTGGTTTGCTCATATTCCATGTCTCATCAACACCTCGATGCTAAGTTAGTCAAAAATTTCCCATAGAAATGTATGGGTGGGAACCTACTTTTGAATCGCTTGGTAAACCCATACCAAAGCAGGTATGCTCGGGGTGGCATTAAAAGGAGATAGAGGAGTGGTTACTGCTACCTTCCATGTGTGCAGTGGTTTGCTCATATTGCATGTCTCATCAACACCTCGATGCTAAGAAAGTCAAAAATTTCCCATAGAAATGTATGGGTGGGAACCTACTTTTGAATCGCTTGGTAAACCCATACCAAAGCAGGTATGCTCGGGGTGGCATAAAAAGGAGATAGAGGAGTGGTTACTGCTATCTTCCATGTGTGCAGTGGTTTACTCATATTGCATGTCTCATCAACACCTCGATGCTAAGATAGTCAAAAATTTCCCATAGAAATGTATGGGTGGGAACCTACTTTTGAATCGCTTGGCAAACCCATACCAAAGTTGGTTTGCTAGGGGTGGCATTTAAAACAGATAGAGAAGTGGTTACTGCTATCTTCCATGTGTGCAGTGGTTTACTCATATTGCATGTCTCATCAACACCTCGATGTTAAGATAGTCAAAAATTTCCCATAGAAATCTATGGGTGGGAACCTACTTTTGAATCGCTTGGTAAACCCATACCAAAGCACGTATGCTCGGGGTGGCATTTAAAACAGATAGAGGAGTGGTTACTGCTATCTTCCATGTGTGCAATGGTTTGCTCATATTGCATGTCTCATCAACACCTCGATGCTAAGATATACAAAAATTTCCCATAGAAATGTATGGGTGGGAACCTACTATTGAATCGCTTGGTAAACCCATCCCAAAGCAGGTACGCTCGGGGTGGCATTAAAAGGAGATAGAGGAGTGGTTACTGCTATTTTCCATGTGTGCAGTGGTTTGCTCATATTGCATGTCTCATCAACACCTCGATGCTAAGATAGTCAAAAATTTCCCATAGAAATGTATGGGTGGGAACCTACTTTTGAATCGCTTGGTAAACCCATACCAAAGCACGTATGCTCGGGGTGGCATTTAAAACAGATAGAGGAGTGGATACTGCTATCTTCCATGTGTGCAGTGGTTTGCTCATATTGCATGTCTCATCAACACCTCGATGCTAAGATAGTCAAAAATTTCCCATAGAAATGTATGGGTGGGAACCTACTTTTGAATCGCTTGGTAAACCCATACCAAAGCAGGTATGCTCGGGGTGGCATTAAAAGGAGATAGAGGAGTGGTTACTGCTATCTTCCATGTGTGCAGTGGTTTGCTCATATTGCATGTCTCATCAACACCTCGATGCTAAGATAGTCAAAAATTTCCCATAGAAATGTGTGGGTGGGAACCTACTTTTGAATCGCTTGGTAAACCCATACCAAAGTTGGTATGCTAGGGGTGGCATTTAAAACAGATAGAGGAGAGGTTACTGCTATCTTCCATGTGTGCAGTGGTTTACTCACATTGAATGTCTAATCAACACCTCGATGCTAAGGTATACAAAAATTTCCCATAGAAATGTATGGGTGGGAACCTACTTTTGAATCGCTTGGTAAACCCATACCAAAGCACGTATGCTCGGGGTGGCATTTAAAACAGATAGAGGAGTGGTTACTGCTATCTTCCATGTGTGCAGTGGTTTGCTCATATTGCATGTCTCATCATCACCTCGATGCTAAGATAGTCAATATTTCCCATAGAGATGTATGGGTGGTTTCCCATAGGAATGTATGGGTGGGAACCTACTGTTGAATCGCTTGGGTAACCCATACCGAAGCAGGTATGCTCGAGGTGGCATTTAAAACAGATAGAGGAATGGTTACTGCTATCTTCCATGTGTGCAGTGGTTTGCTCATATTGCATGTCTCATCAACACGTCGATGCTAAGATAGTCAAAAATTTCCCATAGAAATGTATGGGTGGGAGCCTACTTTTGAATCGCTTGGTTAACCCATACCAATGCAGGTATCCTCGGGGTGGCATTAAAAAGAGATAGAGGAGTGGTTACTGCTATCTTCCATGTGTGCAGTGGTTTGCTCATATTGCATGTCTCATCAACACCTCGATGCTAAGATAGTCAATATTTCCCATAGTGATGTATGGGTGGTTTCCCATAGGAATGTATGGGTGGGAACCTACATTTGAATCGCTTGGGTAACCCATACCGAAGCAGGTATGCTCGAGGTGGCATTAAAAAGAGATAGAGGAGTGGTTACTGCAATCTTCCATGTGTGCAGTGGTTTGCTTATACTGCATGTCTCATCAACACCTCGATGCTAAGATAGCCATAGAGATGTATGGGTGGTTTCCCATAGGAATGTATGGGTGGGAACCTACTTTTGAATCGCTTGGGAAACCCATACCGAAGCAGGTATGCTCGAGGTGGCATTTAAAACAGATAGAGGAATGGTTACTGCTATCTTCCATGTGTGCAGTGGTTTGCTCATATTGCATGTCTCATCATCACCTCGATGCTAAGATAGTCAATATTTCCCATAGAGATGTATGGGTGGTTTCCCATAGGAATGTATGGGTGGGAACCTACTTTTGAATCGCTTGGGTAACCCATACCGAAGCAGGTATGCTCGAGGTGGCATTTAAAACAGATAGAGGAATGGTTACTGCTATCTTCCATGTGTGCAGTGGTTTGCTCATATTGCATGTCTCATCAACACCTCGATGCTAAGATAGTCAAAATCTTCCCATAGAAATGTATGGGTGGGAGCCTACTTTAGAATCGCTTGTATAACCCATACCAATGCAGGAATCCTCGGGGTGGCATTAAAAAGAGATAGAGGAGTAGTTACTGCTATCTTCCATGTGTGCAGTGGTTTGCTCATATTGCATGTCTCATCAACACCTCGATGCTAAGATAGTCAATATTTCCCATAGAGATGTATGGGTGGTTTCCCATAGGAATGTATGGGTGGGAACCTACTTTTGAATCGCTTGGGTAACCCATACCGAAGCAGGTATTCTCGAGGTGGCATTAAAAAGAGATAGAGGAGTGGTTACTGCAATCTTCCATGTGTGCAGTGGTTTGCTTATACTGCATGTCTCATCAACACCTCGATGCTAAGATAGCCATAGAGATGTATGGGTGGTTTCCCATAGGAATGTATGGGTGGGAACCTACTTTTGAATCGCTTGGGAAACCCATACCGAAGCAGGTATGCTCGAGGTGGCATTTAAAACAGATAGAGGAATGGTTACTGCTATCTTCCATGTGTGCAGTGGTTTTCTCATATTGCATGTCTCATCAACACCTCGATGCTAACATAGTCAAAAATTTCCCATAGAAATGTATGGGTGGAACCTACTTTTGAATCGCTTGGTAAACCCATACCAAAGCAGGTATGCTCGAGGTGGCATTTAAAACAGATAGAGGAATGGTTACTGCTATCTTACATGTGTGCAGTGGTTTGCTTATATTGCATGTCTCATCAACACCTCGATGCTAAGATTGTCAATATTTCCCATAGAGATGTATGGGTGGTTTCCCATAGGAATGTATGGGTGGGAACCTACTTTTGAAACGCTTGGGTAACCCATACCGAAGCAGGTATGCTCGAGGTGGCATTTAAAACAGATAGAGGAATGGTTACTGCTATCTTCCATGTGTGCAGTGGTTTGCTCATATTGCATGTCTCATCAACACCTCGATGCTAAGATAGTCAAAAATTTCCCATAGAAATGCATGGGTGGGAACCTACTTTTGAATCGCTTGGTAACCCCATACCAAAGCAGGTATCCTCGGGGTGGCATTTAAAACAGACAGAGGAATGGTTACTGCTATCTTCCATGTGTGCAGTGGTTTGCTCATATTGCATGTCTCATCTTCACCTCGATGCTAAGATAGTCAATATTTCCCATAGAGATGTATGGGTGGTTTCCCATAGGAATGTATGGGTGGGAACCTACTTTTGAATCGCTTGGGTAACCCATACCGAAGCAGGTATGCTCGAGGTGGCATTTAAAACAGATAGAGGAATGGTTACTTCTATCTTCCATGTGTGCAGTGGTTTGCTCATATTGCATGTCTCATCAACACCTCGATGCTAAGATAGTCAAAAATTTCCCATAGAAATGTATGGGTGGGAGCCTACTTTTGAATCGCTTGGTAAACCTATACCAAAGCAGGTATGCTCGGGGTGGCATTAAAAAGAGATAGAGGAGTGGTTACTGCTATCTTCCATGTGTGCAGTGGTTTGCTTATACTGCATGTCTCATCAACACCTCGATGCTAAGATAGCCATAGAGATGTATGGGTGGTTTCCCATAGGAATGTATGGGTGGGAACCTACTTTTGAATCGCTTGGGTAACCCATACCGAAGCAGGTATGCTCGAGGTGGCATTTAAAACAGATAGAGGAATGGTTACTGCTATCTTCCATGTGTGCAGTGGTTTTCTCATATTGCATGTCTCATCAACACCTCGATGCTAACATAGTCAAAAATTTCCCATAGAAATGTATGGGTGGAACCTACTTTTGAATCGCTTGGTAAACCCATACCAAAGCAGGTATGCTCGAGGTGGCATTTAAAACAGATAGAGGAATGGTTACTGCTATCTTCCATGTGTGCAGTGGTTTGCTTATATTGCATGTCTCATCAACACCTCGATGCTAAGATTGTCAATATTTCCCATAGAGATGTATGGGTGGTTTCCCATAGGAATGTATGGGTGGGAACCTACTTTTGAAACGCTTGGGTAACCCATACCGAAGCAGGTATGCTCGAGGTGGCATATAAAACAGATAGAGGAATGGTTACTGCTATCTTCCATGTGTGCAGTGGTTTGCTCATATTGCATGTCTCATCAACACCTCGATGCTAAGATAGTCAAAAATTTCCCATAGAAATGCATGGGTGGGAACCTACTTTTGAATCGCTTGGTAACCCCATACCAAAGCAGGTATCCTCGGGGTGGCATTTAAAACAGACAGAGGAATGGTTACTGCTATCTTCCATGTGTGCAGTGGTTTGCTCATATTGCATGTCTCATCATCACCTCGATGCTAAGATAGTCAATATTTCCCATAGAGATGTATGGGTGGTTTCCTATAGGAATGTATGGGTGGGAACCTACTTTTGAATCGCTTGGGTAACCCATACCGAAGCAGGTATGCTCGAGGTGGCATTTAAAACAGATAGAGGAATGGTTACTTCTATCTTCCATGTGTGCAGTGGTTTGCTCATATTGCATGTCTCATCAACACCTCGATGCTAAGATAGTCAAAAATTTCCCATAGAAATGTATGGGTGGGAGCCTACTTTTGAATCGCTTGGTTAACCCATACCAATGCAGGTATCCTCGGGGTGGCATTAAAAAGAGATAGAGGAGTGGTTACTGCTATCTTCCATGTGTGCAGTGGTTTGCTCATATTGCATGTCTCATCAACACCTCGATGCTAAGATAGTCAATACTTCCCATAGAGATGTATGGGTGGTTTCCCATAGGAATGTATGGGTGGGAACCTACTTTTGAATCGCTTCGGTAACCCATACCGAAGCAGGTATGCTCGAGGTGGCATTTAAAACAGATAGAGGAATGGTTACTGCTATCTTCCATGTGTGCAGTGGTTTGCTCATATTGCATGTCTCATCAACACCTCCATGCTAAGATAGTCAAAACTTTCCCATAGAAATGCATGGGTGGGAACCTACTTTTGAATCGCTTGGTAAACCCATACCAAAGCAGGTATCCTCGGGGTGGCATTTAAAACAGACAGAGGAATGGTTACTGCTATTTTCCATGTGTGCATTGGTTTGCTCATATTGCATGTCTCATCATCACCTCGATGCTAAGATAGTCAATATTTCCCATAGAGATGTATGGGTGGTTTCCCATAGGAATGTATGGGTGGGAACCTACTGTTGAATCGCTTGGGTAACCCATACCGAAGCAGGTATGCTCGAGGTGGCATTTAAAACAGATAGAGGAATGGTTACTGCTATCTTCCATGTGTGCAGTGGTTTGCTCATATTGCATGTCTCATCAACACGTCGATGCTAAGATCGTCAAAAATTTCCCATAGAAATGTATGGGTGGGAGCCTACTTTTGAATCGCTTGGTTAACCCATACCAATGCAGGTATCCTCGGGGTGGCATTAAAAAGAGATAGAGGAGTGGTTACTGCTATCTTCCATGTGTGCAGTGGTTTGCTCATATTGCATGTCTCATCAACACCTCGATGCTAAGATAGTCAATATTTCCCATAGTGATGTATGGGTGGTTTCCCATAGGAATGTATGGGTGGGAACCTACATTTGAATCGCTTGGGTAACCCATACCGAAGCAGGTATGCTCGAGGTGGCATTAAAAAGAGATAGAGGAGTGGTTACTGCAATCTTCCATGTGTGCAGTGGTTTGCTTATACTGCATGTCTCATCAACACCTCGATGCTAAGATAGCCATAGAGATGTATGGGTGGTTTCCCATAGGAATGTATGGGTGGGAACCTACTTTTGAATCGCTTGGGAAACCCATACCGAAGCAGGTATGCTCGAGGTGGCATTTAAAACAGATAGAGGAATGGTTACTGCTATCTTCCATGTGTGCAGTGGTTTGCTCATATTGCATGTCTCATCATCACCTCGATGCTAAGATAGTCAATATTTCCCATAGAGATGTATGGGTGGTTTCCCATAGGAATGTATGGGTGGGAACCTACTTTTGAATCGCTTGGGTAACCCATACCGAAGCAGGTATGCTCGAGGTGGCATTTAAAACAGATAGAGGAATGGTTACTGCTATCTTCCATGTGTGCAGTGGTTTGCTCATATTGCATGTCTCATCAACACCTCGATGCTAAGATAGTCAAAATCTTCCCATAGAAATGTATGGGTGGGAGCCTACTTTAGAATCGCTTGTATAACCCATACCAATGCAGGAATCCTCGGGGTGGCATTAAAAAGAGATAGAGGAGTAGTTACTGCTATCTTCCATGTGTGCAGTGGTTTGCTCATATTGCATGTCTCATCAACACCTCGATGCTAAGATAGTCAATATTTCCCATAGAGATGTATGGGTGGTTTCCCATAGGAATGTATGGGTGGGAACCTACTTTTGAATCGCTTGGGTAACCCATACCGAAGCAGGTATTCTCGAGGTGGCATTAAAAAGAGATAGAGGAGTGGTTACTGCAATCTTCCATGTGTGCAGTGGTTTGCTTATACTGCATGTCTCATCAACACCTCGATGCTAAGATAGCCATAGAGATGTATGGGTGGTTTCCCATAGGAATGTATGGGTGGGAACCTACTTTTGAATCGCTTGGGAAACCCATACCGAAGCAGGTATGCTCGAGGTGGCATTTAAAACAGATAGAGGAATGGTTACTGCTATCTTCCATGTGTGCAGTGGTTTTCTCATATTGCATGTCTCATCAACACCTCGATGCTAACATAGTCAAAAATTTCCCATAGAAATGTATGGGTGGAACCTACTTTTGAATCGCTTGGTAAACCCATACCAAAGCAGGTATGCTCGAGGTGGCATTTAAAACAGATAGAGGAATGGTTACTGCTATCTTACATGTGTGCAGTGGTTTGCTTATATTGCATGTCTCATCAACACCTCGATGCTAAGATTGTCAATATTTCCCATAGAGATGTATGGGTGGTTTCCCATAGGAATGTATGGGTGGGAACCTACTTTTGAAACGCTTGGGTAACCCATACCGAAGCAGGTATGCTCGAGGTGGCATTTAAAACAGATAGAGGAATGGTTACTGCTATCTTCCATGTGTGCAGTGGTTTGCTCATATTGCATGTCTCATCAACACCTCGATGCTAAGATAGTCAAAAATTTCCCATAGAAATGCATGGGTGGGAACCTACTTTTGAATCGCTTGGTAACCCCATACCAAAGCAGGTATCCTCGGGGTGGCATTTAAAACAGACAGAGGAATGGTTACTGCTATCTTCCATGTGTGCAGTGGTTTGCTCATATTGCATGTCTCATCTTCACCTCGATGCTAAGATAGTCAATATTTCCCATAGAGATGTATGGGTGGTTTCCCATAGGAATGTATGGGTGGGAACCTACTTTTGAATCGCTTGGGTAACCCATACCGAAGCAGGTATGCTCGAGGTGGCATTTAAAACAGATAGAGGAATGGTTACTTCTATCTTCCATGTGTGCAGTGGTTTGCTCATATTGCATGTCTCATCAACACCTCGATGCTAAGATAGTCAAAAATTTCCCATAGAAATGTATGGGTGGGAGCCTACTTTTGAATCGCTTGGTTAACCCATACCAATGCAGGTATCCTCGGGGTGGCATTAAAAAGAGATAGAGGAGTGGTTACTGCTATCTTCCATGTGTGCAGTGGTTTGCTCATATTGCATGTCTCATCAACACCTCGATGCTAAGATAGTCAATATTTCCCATAGAGATGTTTGGGTGGTTTCCCATAGGAATGTATGGGTGGGAACCTACTTTTGAATCGCTTCGGTAACCCATACCGAAGCAGGTATGCTCGAGGTGCCATTTAAAACAGATAGAGGAATGGTTACTGCTATCTTCCATGTGTGCAGTGGTTTGCTCATATTGCAAGTCTCATCAACACCTCCATGCTAAGATAGTCAAAACTTTCCCATAGAAATGCATGGGTGGGAACCTACTTTTGAATCGCTTGATAAACCCATCCCAAAGCAGGTATCCTCGGGGTGGCATTTAAAACAGACAGAGGAATGGTTACTGCTATTTTCCATGTGTGCAGTGGTTTGCTCATATTGCATGTCTCATCATCACCTCGATGCTAAGATAGTCAATATTTCCCATAGAGATGTATGGGTGGTTTCCCATAGGAATGTATGGGTGGGAACCTACTTTTGAATCGCTTGGGTAACCCATACCGAAGCAGGTATGCTCGAGGTGGCATTTAAAACAGATAGAGGAATGGTTACTGCTATCTTCCATGTGTGCAGTGGTTTGCTCATATTGCATGTCTCATCAACACCTCGATGCTAAGATAGTCAAAAATTTCCCATAGAAATGTATGGGTGGGAGCCTACTTTTGAATCGCTTGGTTAACCCATACCAATGCAGGTATCCTCGGGGTGGCATTAAAAAGAGATAGAGGAGTGGTTACTGCTATCTTCCATGTGTGCAGTGGTTTGCTCATATTGCATGTCTCATCAACACCTCGATGCTAAGATAGTCAATATTTCCCATAGAGATGTATGGGTGGTTTCCCATAGGAATGTATGGGTGGGAACCTACTTTTGAATCGCTTCGGTAACCCATACCGAAGTAGGTATGCTCGAGGTGCCATTTAAAACAGATAGAGGAATGGTTACTGCTATCTTCCATGTGTGCAGTGGTTTGCTCATATTGCATGTCTCATCAACACCTCCATGCTAAGATAGTCAAAACTTTCCCATAGAAATGCATGGGTGGGAACCTACTTTTGAATCGCTTGGTAAACCCATCCCAAAGCAGGTATCCTCGGGGTGGCATTTAAAACAGACAGAGGAATGGTTACTGCTATTTTCCATGTGTGCAGTGGTTTGCTCATATTGCATGTCTCATCATCACCTCGATGCTAAGATAGTCAATATTTCCCATAGAGATGTATGGGTGGTTTCCCATAGGAATGTATGGGTGGGAACCTACTTTTGAATCGCTTGGGTAACCCATACCGAAGCAGGTATGCTCGAGGTGGCATTTAAAACAGATAGAGGAATGGTTACTGCTATCTTCCATGTGTGCAGTGGTTTGCTCATATTGCATATCTCATCAACACCTCGATGCTAAGATAGTCAAAAATTTCCCATAGAAATGTATGGGTGGGAGCCTACTTTTGAATCGCTTGGTTAACCCATACCAATGCAGGTATCCTCGGGGTGGCATTAAAAAGAGATAGAGGAGTTGTTACTGCTATCTTCCATGTGTGCAGTGGTTTGCTCATATTGCATGTCTCATCAACACCTCGATGCTAAGATAGTCAATATTTCCCATAGAGATGTATGGGTGGTTTCCCATAGGAATGTATGGGTGGGAACCTACTTTTGAATCGCTTGGGTAACCCATACCGAAGCAGGTATGCTCGAGGTGGCATTTAAAACAGATAGAGGAATGGTTACTGCTATCTTCCATGTGTGCAGTGGTTTGCTCATATTGCATGTCTCATCAACACCTCCATGCTAAGATAGTCAAAACTTTCCCATAGAAATGCATGGGTGGGAACCTACTTTTGAATCGCTTGGTAAACCCATACCAAAGCAGGTATCCTCGGGGTGGCAATTAAAACAGACAGAGGAGTGGTTACTGCTATCTTCCATGTGTGCAGTGGTTTGCTTATACTGCATGTCTCATCAACACCTCGATGCTAAGATAGCCATAGAGATGTATGGGTGGTTTCCCATAGGAATGTATGGGTGGGAACCTACTTTTGAATCGCTTGGGTAACCCATACCGAAGCAGGTATGCTCGAGGTGGCATTTAAAACAGATAGAGGAATGGTTACTGCTATCTTCCATGTGTGCAGTGGTTTGCTCATATTGTATGTCTCATCAACACCTCGATGCTAAGATAGTCAAAAATTTCCCATAGAAATGCATGGGTGGGAACCTACTTTTGAATCGCTTGGTAAACCCACACCAAAGCAGGTATCCTCGGGGTGGCATTTAAAACTGACAGAGGAATGGTTACTGCTATCTTCCATGTGTGCAGTGGTTTGCTCATATTGCATGTCTCATCATCACCTCGATGGTAAGATAGTCAATATTTCCCATAGAGATGTATGGGTGGTTTCCCATACGAATGTATGGGTGGGAACCTACTTTTGAATCGCTTGGGTGACCCATACCAAAGCAGGTATGCTCGGGGTGGCATTAAAAAGAGATAGAGGAGTGGTTACTGCTATCTTCCATGTGTGCAGTGGTTTGCTTATACTGCATGTCTCATCAACACCTCGATGCTAAGATAGCCATAGAGATGTATGGGTGGTTTCCCATAGGAATGTATGGGTGGGAACCTACTTTTGAATCGCTTGGGTAACCCATACCGAAGCAGGTATGCTCGAGGTGGCATTTAAAACAGATAGAGGAATGGTTACTGCTATCTTCCATGTGTGCAGTGGTTTGCTCATATTGCATGTCTCATCAACACCTCGATGCTAACATAGTCAAAAATTTCCCATAGAAATATATGGGTGGAACCTACTTTTGAATCGCTTGGTAAACCCATACCAAAGCAGGTATGCTCGAGGTGGCATTTAAAACAGATAGAGGAATGGTTACTGCTATCTTCCATGTGTGCAGTGGTTTGCTTATATTGCATGTCTCATCAACACCTCGATGCTAAGATTGTCAATATTTCCCATAGAGATGTATGGGTGGTTTCCGATAGGAATGTATGGGTGGGAACCTACTTTTGAAACGCTTGGGTAACCCATACCGAAGCAGGTATGCTCGAGGTGGCATTTAAAACAGATAGAGGAATGGTTACTGCTATCTTCCATGTGTGCAGTGGTTTGCTCATATTGCATGTCTCATCAACACCTCGATGCTAAGATAGTCAAAAATTTCCCATAGAAATGCATGGGTGGGAACCTACTTTTGAATCGCTTGGTAAACCCATACCAAAGCAGGTATCCTCGGGGTGGCATTTAAAACAGACAGAGGAATGGTTACTGCTATCTTCCATGTGTGCAATGGTTTGCTCATATTGCATGTCTCATCATCACCTCTATGCTAAGATAGTCAATATTTCCCATAGAGATGTATGGGTGGTTTCCCATAGGAATGTATGGGTGGGAACCTACTTTTGAATCGCTTGGGTAACCCATACCGAAGCAGGTATGCTCGAGGTGGCATTTAAAACAGATAGAGGAATGGTTACTGCTATCTTCCATGTGTGCAGTGGTTTACTCATATTGCATGTCTCATCAACACCTCCATGCTAAGATAGTATAAAATTTCCCATAGAAATGTATGGGTGGGAACCTACTTTTGAATCGCTTGGTAAACCCATACCAAAGCAGGTTTGCTCGGGGTGGCATTAAAAAAAGAGAAGAGGAGTGGTTACTGCTATCTTCCATGTGTGCAGTGGTTTGCTTATACTGCATGTCTCATCAACACCTTGATGCTAAGATAGTCAATATTTCCCATAGAGATATATGGGTGGTTTCCCATAGGAATGTATGGGTGGGTCCCTACTTTGGAATCGCTTGAGTAACCCATACAGAAGCAGGTATGCTCGAGGTGGCATTTAAAACAGATAGAGGAATGGTTACTGCTATCTTCCATGTGTGCAGTGGTTTGCTCATATTGCATGTCTCATCAACACCTCGATGCTAAAATAGTCAAAAATTTCCCATAGAAATGTATGGGTGGGAACCTACTTTTGAGTCGCTTGGTAAACCCATACCAAAGCAGGTATCCTCGAGGTGGCATTTAAAACAGATAGAGGAATGGTTACTGCTATCTTCCATATGTGCAGTGGTTTTCTCATATTGCATGTCTCATCATCACCTCGATGCTAAGATAGTCAATATTTCCCATAGAAATGTATGGGTGGTTTCCCATAGGAATGCATGGGTGGGAAACTACTTTTGAATCGCTTGGGTAACCCATACCGAAGCAGGTATGCTCGAGGTGGCATTTAAAACAGATAGAGGAATGGTTACTGCTATCTTCCATGTGTGCAGTGGTTTACTCATATTGCATGTCTCATCAACACCTCCATGCTAAGATAGTAAAAAATTTCCCATAGAAATGTATGGGTGGGAACCTACTTTTGAATCGCTTGGTAAACCCATACCAAAGCAGGTATGCTCGGGGTGGCATTAAAAAGAGATAGAGGAGTGGTTACTGCTATCTTCCATGTGTGCAGTGGTTTGCTTATACTTCATGTCTCATCAACACCTTGATGCTAAGATAGTCAATATTTCCCATAGAGATATATGGGTGGTTTCCCATAGGAATGTATGGGTGGGTCCCTACTTTGGAATCGCTTGAGTAACCCATACAGAAGCAGGTATGCTCGAGGTGGCATTTAAAACAGATAGAGGAATGGTTACTGCTATCTTCCATGTGTGCAGTGGTTTGCTCATATTGCATGTCTCATCAACACCTCGATGCTAAGATAGTCAAAAATTTCCCAATAGAAATGTATTGGTGGGAACCTACTTTGGAATCGCTTGGTAAACCCATACCAAAGCAGGTATCCTCGAGGTGGCATTTAAAACAGATAGAGGAATGGTTACTGCTATCTTCCATGTGTGCAGTGGTTTTCTCATATTGCATGTCTCATCATCACCTCGATGCTAAGATAGTCAATATTTCCCATCGAAATGTATGGGTGGTTTCCCATAGGAATGTATGGGTGGGAAACTACTTTTGAATCGCTTGGGTAACCCATACCGAAGCAGGTATGCTCGAGGTGGCATTTAAAACAGATAGAGGAATGGTTACTGCTATCTTCCATGTGTGCAGTGGTTTACTCATATTGCATGTCTCATCAACACCTCCATGCTAAGATAGTAAAAAATTTCCCATAGAAATGTATGGGTGGGAACCTACTTTTGAATCGCTTGGTAAACCCATACCAAAGCAGGTATGTTCGGGGTGGCATTAAAAAGAGATAGAGGAGTGGTTACTGCTATCTTCCATGTGTGCAGTGGTTTGCTTATACTGCATGTCTCATCAACACCTTGATGCTAAGATAGTCAATATTTCCCATAGAGATATATGGGTGGTTTCCCATAGGAATGTATGGGTGGGTCCCTACTTTGGAATCGCTTGAGTAACCCATACAGAAGCAGGTATGCTCGGGGTGGCATTTAAAACAGATAGAGGAATGGTTACTGCTATCTTCCATTTGTGCAGTGGTTTGCTCATATAGCATGTCTCATCAACACCTCGATGCTAAGATAGTCAAAAATTTCCCAATAGAAATGTATTGGTGGGAACCTACTTTGGAATCGCTTGGTAAACCCATACCAAAGCAAGTATCCTCAGGGTGGCATTTAAAACAGATAGTGGAATGGTTACTGCTATCTTCCATGTGTTCAGTGGTTTGCTCATATTGCATGTCTCATCAACACCTCGATGCTAAAATAGTCAAAAATTTCCCATAGAATTGTATGGGTGGGAACCTACTTTTGAATCGCTTGGTAAACCCATACCAAAGCAGGTATGTTCGGGGTGGCATTAAAAAGAGATAGAGGAGTGGTTACTGCTATCTTCCATGTGTGCAGTGGTTTGCTTATACTGCATGTCTCATCAACACCTTGATGCTAAGATAGTCAATATTTCCCATAGAGATATATGGGTGGTTTCCCATTGGAATGTATGGGTGGGTCCCTACTTTGGAATCGCTTGAGTAACCCATACAGAAGCAGGTATGCTCGAGGTGGCATTTAAAACAGATAGAGGAATGGTTACTGCTATCTTCCATGTGTGCAGTGGTTTGCTCATATTGCATGTCTCATCAACACCTCGATGCTAAGATAGTCAAAAATTTCCCATAGAAATGTATGGGTGGGAACCTACTTTTGAATCGCTTGGTAAACCCATACAAAGCAGGTATCCTCGAGGTGGCATTTAAAACAGATAGAGGAATGGTTACTGCTATCTTCCATGTGTGCAGTGGTTTTCTCATATTGCATGTCTCATCATCACCTCGATGCTAAGATAGTCAATATTTCCCATAGAGATGTATGGGTGGTTTCCCATAGGAATGTATGGGTGGGTCCCTACTTTGGAATCGCTTGAGTAACCCATACAGAAGCAGGTATGCTCGAGGTGGCATTTAAAACAGATAGAGGAATGGTTACTGCTATCTTCCATGTGTGCAGTGGTTTGCTCATATTGCATGTCTCATCAACACCTCGATGCTAAAATAGTCAAAAATTTCCCATAGAAATGTATGGGTGGGAACCTACTTTTGAGTCGCTTGGTAAACCCATACCAAAGCAGGTATCCTCGAGGTGGCATTTAAAACAGATAGAGGAATGGTTACTGCTATCTTCCATATGTGCAGTGGTTTTCTCATATTGCATGTCTCATCATCACCTCGATGCTAAGATAGTCAATATTTCCCATAGAAATGTATGGGTGGTTTCCCATAGGAATGCATGGGTGGGAAACTACTTTTGAATCGCTTGGGTAACCCATACCGAAGCAGGTATGCTCGAGGTGGCATTTAAAACAGATAGAGGAATGGTTACTGCTATCTTCCATGTGTGCAGTGGTTTACTCATATTGCATGTCTCATCAACACCTCCATGCTAAGATAGTAAAAAATTTCCCATAGAAATGTATGGGTGGGAACCTACTTTTGAATCGCTTGGTAAACCCATACCAAAGCAGGTATGCTCGGGGTGGCATTAAAAAGAGATAGAGGAGTGGTTACTGCTATCTTCCATGTGTGCAGTGGTTTGCTTATACTTCATGTCTCATCAACACCTTGATGCTAAGATAGTCAATATTTCCCATAGAGATATATGGGTGGTTTCCCATAGGAATGTATGGGTGGGTCCCTACTTTGGAATCGCTTGAGTAACCCATACAGAAGCAGGTATGCTCGAGGTGGCATTTAAAACAGATAGAGGAATGGTTACTGCTATCTTCCATGTGTGCAGTGGTTTGCTCATATTGCATGTCTCATCAACACCTCGATGCTAAGATAGTCAAAAATTTCCCAATAGAAATGTATTGGTGGGAACCTACTTTGGAATCGCTTGGTAAACCCATACCAAAGCAGGTATCCTCGAGGTGGCATTTAAAACAGATAGAGGAATGGTTACTGCTATCTTCCATGTGTGCAGTGGTTTTCTCATATTGCATGTCTCATCATCACCTCGATGCTAAGATAGTCAATATTTCCCATCGAAATGTATGGGTGGTTTCCCATAGGAATGTATGGGTGGGAAACTACTTTTGAATCGCTTGGGTAACCCATACCGAAGCAGGTATGCTCGAGGTGGCATTTAAAACAGATAGAGGAATGGTTACTGCTATCTTCCATGTGTGCAGTGGTTTGCTCATATTGCATGTCTCATCAACACCTCGATGCTAAAATAGTCAAAAATTTCCCATAGAAATGTATGGGTGGGAACCTACTTTTGAATCCCTTGGTAAACCCATACCAAAGCAGGTATGCTCGAGGTGGCATTTAAAACAGATAGAGGAATGGTTACTGCTATCTTGCATGTGTGCAGTGGTTTGCTTATACTGCATGTCTCATCAACACCTTGATGCTAAGATAGTCAATATTTCCCATAGAGATATATGGGTGGTTTCCCATAGGAATGTATGGGTGGGTCCCTACTTTGGAATCGCTTGAGTAACCCATACAGAAGCAGGTATGCTCGAGGTGGCATTTAGAACAGATAGAGGAATGGTTACTGCTATCTTCCATGTGTGCAGTGGTTTGCTCATATTGCATGTCTCATCAACACCTCGATGCTAAGATAGTCAAAAATTTCCCATAGAAATGTATGGGTGGGAACCTACTTTTGAATCGCTTGGTAAACCCATACCAAAGCAGGTATGCTCGAGGTGGCATTTAAAACAGATAGAGGAATGGTTACTGCTATCTTCCATGTTTGCAGTGGTTTGCTCATATTGCATGTCTCATCAACACCTCCATGCTAAGATAGTAAAAAATTTCCCATAGAAATGTATGGGTGGGAACCTACTTTTGAATCGCTTGGTAAACCCATACCAAAGCAGGTATGCTCGGGGTGGCATTAAAAAGAGATAGAGGAGTGGTTACTGCTATCTTCCATGTGTGCAGTGGTTTGCTTATACTGCATGTCTCATCAACACCTCGATGCTAAGATAGTCAATATTTCCCATAGAGATGTATGGGTGGTTTCCCATAGGAATGTATGGGTGGGAACCTACTTTTGAATCGCTTGGGTAACCCATACCGAAGCAGGTATGCTCGAGGTGGCATTTAAAACAGATAGAGGAATGGTTACTGCTATCTTCCATGTGTGCAGTGGTTTACTCATATTGCATGTCTCATCAACACCTCCATGCTAAGATAGTAAAAAATTTCCCATAGAAATGTATGGGTGGGAACCTACTTTTGAATCGCTTGGTAAACCCATACCAAAGCAGGTATCCTCGAGGTGGCATTTAAAACAGATAGAGGAATGGTTACTGCTATCTTCCATGTGTGCAGTGGTTTTCTCATATTGCATGTCTCATCATCACCTCGATGCTAAGATAGTCAATATTTCCCATAGAAATGTATGGGTGGTTTCCCATAGGAATGTATGGGTGGGAAACTACTTTTGAATCGCTTGGGTAACCCATACCGAAGCAGGTATGCTCGAGGTGGCATTTAAAACAGATAGAGGAATGGTTACTGCTATCTTCCATGTGTGCAGTGGTTTACTCATATTGCATGTCTCATCAACACCTCCATGCTAAGATAGTAAAAAATTTCCCATAGAAATGTATGGGTGGGAACCTACTTTTGAATCGCTTGGTAAACCCATACCAAAGCAGGTATGCTCGGGGTGGCATTAAAAAGAGATAGAGGAGTGGTTACTGCTATCTTCCATGTGTGCAGTGGTTTGCATATACTTCATGTCTCATCAACACCTTGATGCTAAGATAGTCAATATTTCCCATAGAGATATATGGGTGGTTTCACATAGGAATGTATGGGTGGGTCCCTACTTTGGAATCGCTTGAGTAACCCATACAGAAGCAGGTATGCTCGAGGTGGCATTTAAAACAGATAGAGGAATGGTTACTGCTATCTTCCATGTGTGCAGTGGTTTGCTCATATTGCATGTCTCATCAACACCTCGATGCTAAGATAGTCAAAAATTTCCCATAGAAATGTATGGGTGGGAACCTACTTTTGAATCGCTTGGTAAACCCATACCAAAGCAGGTATCCTCGAGGTGGCATTTAAAACAGATAGAGGAATGGTTACTGCTATCTTCCATGTGTGCAGTGGTTTTCTCATATTGCATGTCTCATCATCACCTCGATGCTAAGATAGTCAATATTTCCCATAGAAATGTATGGGTGGTTTCCCATAGGAATGTATGGGTGGGAAACTACTTTTGAATCGCTTGGGTAACCCATACCGAAGCAGGTATGCTCGAGGTGGCATTTAAAACAGATAGAGGAATGGTTACTGCTATCTTCCATGTGTGCAGTGGTTTACTCATATTGCATGTCTCATCAACACCTCCATGCTAAGATAGTAAAAAATTTCCCATAGAAATGTATGGGTGGGAACCTACTTTTGAATCGCTTGGTAAACCCATACCAAAGCAGGTATGTTCGGGGTGGCATTAAAAAGAGATAGAGGAGTGGTTACTGCTATCTTCCATGTGTGCAGTGGTTTGCTCATACTGCATGTCTCATCAACACCTTGATGCTAAGATAGTCAATATTTCCCATAGAGATATATGGGTGGTTTCCCATAGGAATGTATTGGTGGGTCCCTACTTTGGAATCGCTTGAGTAACCCATACAGAAGCAGGTATGCTCGAGGTGGCATTTAAAACAGATAGAGGAATGGTTACTGCTATCTTCCATGTGTGCAGTGGTTTGCTCATATTGCATGTCTCATCAACACCTCGATGCTAAGATAGTCAAAAATTTCCCATAGAAATGTATGGGTGGGAACCTACTTTTGATTCGCTTGGTAAACCCATACCAAAGCAGGTATCCTCGAGGTGGCATTTAAAACAGATAGAGGAATGGTTACTGCTATCTTCCATGTGTGCAGTGGTTTTCTCATATTGCATGTCTCATCATCACCTCGATGCTAAGATAGTCAATATTTCCCATAGAGATGTATGGGTGGTTTCCCATAGGAATGTATGGGTGGGAACCTACTTTTGAATCGCTTGGTAAACCCATACCAAAGCAGGTATGCTCGAGGTGGCATTTAAAACAGATAGAGGAATGGTTACTGCTATCTTCCATGTTTGCAGTGGTTTGCTCATATTGCATGTCTCATCAACACCTCCATGCTAAGATAGTCAAAAATTTCCCATAGAAATGCATGGGTGGGAACCTACTTTTGAATCGCTTGGTAACCCCATACCAAAGCAGGTATCCTCGGGGTGGCATTTAAAACAGACAGAGGAATGGTTACTGCTATCTTCCATGTGTGCAGTGGTTTGCTCATATTGCATGTCTCATCTTCACCTCGATGCTAAGATAGTCAATATTTCCCATAGAGATGTATGGGTGGTTTCCCATAGGAATGTATGGGTGGGAACCTACTTTTGAATCGCTTGGGTAACCCATACCGAAGCAGGTATGCTCGAGGTGGCATTTAAAACAGATAGAGGAATGGTTACTTCTATCTTCCATGTGTGCAGTGGTTTGCTCATATTGCATGTCTCATCAACACCTCGATGCTAAGATAGTCAAAAATTTCCCATAGAAATGTATGGGTGGGAGCCTACTTTTGAATCGCTTGGTAAACCTATACCAAAGCAGGTATGCTCGGGGTGGCATTAAAAAGAGATAGAGGAGTGGTTACTGCTATCTTCCATGTGTGCAGTGGTTTGCTTATACTGCATGTCTCATCAACACCTCGATGCTAAGATAGCCATAGAGATGTATGGGTGGTTTCCCATAGGAATGTATGGGTGGGAACCTACTTTTGAATCGCTTGGGTAACCCATACCGAAGCAGGTATGCTCGAGGTGGCATTTAAAACAGATAGAGGAATGGTTACTGCTATCTTCCATGTGTGCAGTGGTTTTCTCATATTGCATGTCTCATCAACACCTCGATGCTAACATAGTCAAAAATTTCCCATAGAAATGTATGGGTGGAACCTACTTTTGAATCGCTTGGTAAACCCATACCAAAGCAGGTATGCTCGAGGTGGCATTTAAAACAGATAGAGGAATGGTTACTGCTATCTTCCATGTGTGCAGTGGTTTGCTTATATTGCATGTCTCATCAACACCTCGATGCTAAGATTGTCAATATTTCCCATAGAGATGTATGGGTGGTTTCCCATAGGAATGTATGGGTGGGAACCTACTTTTGAAACGCTTGGGTAACCCATACCGAAGCAGGTATGCTCGAGGTGGCATATAAAACAGATAGAGGAATGGTTACTGCTATCTTCCATGTGTGCAGTGGTTTGCTCATATTGCATGTCTCATCAACACCTCGATGCTAAGATAGTCAAAAATTTCCCATAGAAATGCATGGGTGGGAACCTACTTTTGAATCGCTTGGTAACCCCATACCAAAGCAGGTATCCTCGGGGTGGCATTTAAAACAGACAGAGGAATGGTTACTGCTATCTTCCATGTGTGCAGTGGTTTGCTCATATTGCATGTCTCATCATCACCTCGATGCTAAGATAGTCAATATTTCCCATAGAGATGTATGGGTGGTTTCCTATAGGAATGTATGGGTGGGAACCTACTTTTGAATCGCTTGGGTAACCCATACCGAAGCAGGTATGCTCGAGGTGGCATTTAAAACAGATAGAGGAATGGTTACTTCTATCTTCCATGTGTGCAGTGGTTTGCTCATATTGCATGTCTCATCAACACCTCGATGCTAAGATAGTCAAAAATTTCCCATAGAAATGTATGGGTGGGAGCCTACTTTTGAATCGCTTGGTTAACCCATACCAATGCAGGTATCCTCGGGGTGGCATTAAAAAGAGATAGAGGAGTGGTTACTGCTATCTTCCATGTGTGCAGTGGTTTGCTCATATTGCATGTCTCATCAACACCTCGATGCTAAGATAGTCAATACTTCCCATAGAGATGTATGGGTGGTTTCCCATAGGAATGTATGGGTGGGAACCTACTTTTGAATCGCTTCGGTAACCCATACCGAAGCAGGTATGCTCGAGGTGGCATTTAAAACAGATAGAGGAATGGTTACTGCTATCTTCCATGTGTGCAGTGGTTTGCTCATATTGCATGTCTCATCAACACCTCCATGCTAAGATAGTCAAAACTTTCCCATAGAAATGCATGGGTGGGAACCTACTTTTGAATCGCTTGGTAAACCCATACCAAAGCAGGTATCCTCGGGGTGGCATTTAAAACAGACAGAGGAATGGTTACTGCTATTTTCCATGTGTGCATTGGTTTGCTCATATTGCATGTCTCATCATCACCTCGATGCTAAGATAGTCAATATTTCCCATAGAGATGTATGGGTGGTTTCCCATAGGAATGTATGGGTGGGAACCTACTGTTGAATCGCTTGGGTAACCCATACCGAAGCAGGTATGCTCGAGGTGGCATTTAAAACAGATAGAGGAATGGTTACTGCTATCTTCCATGTGTGCAGTGGTTTGCTCATATTGCATGTCTCATCAACACGTCGATGCTAAGATAGTCAAAAATTTCCCATAGAAATGTATGGGTGGGAGCCTACTTTTGAATCGCTTGGTTAACCCATACCAATGCAGGTATCCTCGGGGTGGCATTAAAAAGAGATAGAGGAGTGGTTACTGCTATCTTCCATGTGTGCAGTGGTTTGCTCATATTGCATGTCTCATCAACACCTCGATGCTAAGATAGTCAATATTTCCCATAGTGATGTATGGGTGGTTTCCCATAGGAATGTATGGGTGGGAACCTACATTTGAATCGCTTGGGTAACCCATACCGAAGCAGGTATGCTCGAGGTGGCATTAAAAAGAGATAGAGGAGTGGTTACTGCAATCTTCCATGTGTGCAGTGGTTTGCTTATACTGCATGTCTCATCAACACCTCGATGCTAAGATAGCCATAGAGATGTATGGGTGGTTTCCCATAGGAATGTATGGGTGGGAACCTACTTTTGAATCGCTTGGGAAACCCATACCGAAGCAGGTATGCTCGAGGTGGCATTTAAAACAGATAGAGGAATGGTTACTGCTATCTTCCATGTGTGCAGTGGTTTGCTCATATTGCATGTCTCATCATCACCTCGATGCTAAGATAGTCAATATTTCCCATAGAGATGTATGGGTGGTTTCCCATAGGAATGTATGGGTGGGAACCTACTTTTGAATCGCTTGGGTAACCCATACCGAAGCAGGTATGCTCGAGGTGGCATTTAAAACAGATAGAGGAATGGTTACTGCTATCTTCCATGTGTGCAGTGGTTTGCTCATATTGCATGTCTCATCAACACCTCGATGCTAAGATAGTCAAAATCTTCCCATAGAAATGTATGGGTGGGAGCCTACTTTAGAATCGCTTGTATAACCCATACCAATGCAGGAATCCTCGGGGTGGCATTAAAAAGAGATAGAGGAGTAGTTACTGCTATCTTCCATGTGTGCAGTGGTTTGCTCATATTGCATGTCTCATCAACACCTCGATGCTAAGATAGTCAATATTTCCCATAGAGATGTATGGGTGGTTTCCCATAGGAATGTATGGGTGGGAACCTACTTTTGAATCGCTTGGGTAACCCATACCGAAGCAGGTATTCTCGAGGTGGCATTAAAAAGAGATAGAGGAGTGGTTACTGCAATCTTCCATGTGTGCAGTGGTTTGCTTATACTGCATGTCTCATCAACACCTCGATGCTAAGATAGTCATAGAGATGTATGGGTGGTTTCCCATAGGAATGTATGGGTGGGAACCTACTTTTGAATCGCTTGGGAAACCCATACCGAAGCAGGTATGCTCGAGGTGGCATTTAAAACAGATAGAGGAATGGTTACTGCTATCTTCCATGTGTGCAGTGGTTTTCTCATATTGCATGTCTCATCAACACCTCGATGCTAACATAGTCAAAAATTTCCCATAGAAATGTATGGGTGGAACCTACTTTTGAATCGCTTGGTAAACCCATACCAAAGCAGGTATGCTCGAGGTGGCATTTAAAACAGATAGAGGAATGGTTACTGCTATCTTACATGTGTGCAGTGGTTTGCTTATATTGCATGTCTCATCAACACCTCGATGCTAAGATTGTCAATATTTCCCATAGAGATGTATGGGTGGTTTCCCATAGGAATGTATGGGTGGGAACCTACTTTTGAAACGCTTGGGTAACCCATACCGAAGCAGGTATGCTCGAGGTGGCATTTAAAACAGATAGAGGAATGGTTACTGCTATCTTCCATGTGTGCAGTGGTTTGCTCATATTGCATGTCTCATCAACACCTCGATGCTAAGATAGTCAAAAATTTCCCATAGAAATGCATGGGTGGGAACCTACTTTTGAATCGCTTGGTAACCCCATACCAAAGCAGGTATCCTCGGGGTGGCATTAAAAAGAGATAGAGGAGTGGTTACTGCTATCTTCCATGTGTGCAGTGGTTTGCTCATATTGCATGTCTCATCAACACCTCGATGCTAAGATAGTCAATATTTCCCATAGAGATGTTTGGGTGGTTTCCCATAGGAATGTATGGGTGGGAACCTACTTTTGAATCGCTTCGGTAACCCATACCGAAGCAGGTATGCTCGAGGTGCCATTTAAAACAGATAGAGGAATGGTTACTGCTATCTTCCATGTGTGCAGTGGTTTGCTCATATTGCAAGTCTCATCAACACCTCCATGCTAAGATAGTCAAAACTTTCCCATAGAAATGCATGGGTGGGAACCTACTTTTGAATCGCTTGATAAACCCATCCCAAAGCAGGTATCCTCGGGGTGGCATTTAAAACAGACAGAGGAATGGTTACTGCTATTTTCCATGTGTGCAGTGGTTTGCTCATATTGCATGTCTCATCATCACCTCGATGCTAAGATAGTCAATATTTCCCATAGAGATGTATGGGTGGTTTCCCATAGGAATGTATGGGTGGGAACCTACTTTTGAATCGCTTGGGTAACCCATACCGAAGCAGGTATGCTCGAGGTGGCATTTAAAACAGATAGAGGAATGGTTACTGCTATCTTCCATGTGTGCAGTGGTTTGCTCATATTGCATGTCTCATCAACACCTCGATGCTAAGATAGTCAAAAATTTCCCATAGAAATGTATGGGTGGGAGCCTACTTTTGAATCGCTTGGTTAACCCATACCAATGCAGGTATCCTCGGGGTGGCATTAAAAAGAGATAGAGGAGTGGTTACTGCTATCTTCCATGTGTGCAGTGGTTTGCTCATATTGCATGTCTCATCAACACCTCGATGCTAAGATAGTCAATATTTCCCATAGAGATGTATGGGTGGTTTCCCATAGGAATGTATGGGTGGGAACCTACTTTTGAATCGCTTCGGTAACCCATACCGAAGTAGGTATGCTCGAGGTGCCATTTAAAACAGATAGAGGAATGGTTACTGCTATCTTCCATGTGTGCAGTGGTTTGCTCATATTGCATGTCTCATCAACACCTCCATGCTAAGATAGTCAAAACTTTCCCATAGAAATGCATGGGTGGGAACCTACTTTTGAATCGCTTGGTAAACCCATCCCAAAGCAGGTATCCTCGGGGTGGCATTTAAAACAGACAGAGGAATGGTTACTGCTATTTTCCATGTGTGCAGTGGTTTGCTCATATTGCATGTCTCATCATCACCTCGATGCTAAGATAGTCAATATTTCCCATAGAGATGTATGGGTGGTTTCCCATAGGAATGTATGGGTGGGAACCTACTTTTGAATCGCTTGGGTAACCCATACCGAAGCAGGTATGCTCGAGGTGGCATTTAAAACAGATAGAGGAATGGTTACTGCTATCTTCCATGTGTGCAGTGGTTTGCTCATATTGCATATCTCATCAACACCTCGATGCTAAGATAGTCAAAAATTTCCCATAGAAATGTATGGGTGGGAGCCTACTTTTGAATCGCTTGGTTAACCCATACCAATGCAGGTATCCTCGGGGTGGCATTAAAAAGAGATAGAGGAGTTGTTACTGCTATCTTCCATGTGTGCAGTGGTTTGCTCATATTGCATGTCTCATCAACACCTCGATGCTAAGATAGTCAATATTTCCCATAGAGATGTATGGGTGGTTTCCCATAGGAATGTATGGGTGGGAACCTACTTTTGAATCGCTTGGGTAACCCATACCGAAGCAGGTATGCTCGAGGTGGCATTTAAAACAGATAGAGGAATGGTTACTGCTATCTTCCATGTGTGCAGTGGTTTGCTCATATTGCATGTCTCATCAACACCTCCATGCTAAGATAGTCAAAACTTTCCCATAGAAATGCATGGGTGGGAACCTACTTTTGAATCGCTTGGTAAACCCATACCAAAGCAGGTATCCTCGGGGTGGCAATTAAAACAGACAGAGGAGTGGTTACTGCTATCTTCCATGTGTGCAGTGGTTTGCTTATACTGCATGTCTCATCAACACCTCGATGCTAAGATAGCCATAGAGATGTATGGGTGGTTTCCCATAGGAATGTATGGGTGGGAACCTACTTTTGAATCGCTTGGGTAACCCATACCGAAGCAGGTATGCTCGAGGTGGCATTTAAAACAGATAGAGGAATGGTTACTGCTATCTTCCATGTGTGCAGTGGTTTGCTCATATTGTATGTCTCATCAACACCTCGATGCTAAGATAGTCAAAAATTTCCCATAGAAATGCATGGGTGGGAACCTACTTTTGAATCGCTTGGTAAACCCACACCAAAGCAGGTATCCTCGGGGTGGCATTTAAAACTGACAGAGGAATGGTTACTGCTATCTTCCATGTGTGCAGTGGTTTGCTCATATTGCATGTCTCATCATCACCTCGATGGTAAGATAGTCAATATTTCCCATAGAGATGTATGGGTGGTTTCCCATACGAATGTATGGGTGGGAACCTACTTTTGAATCGCTTGGGTGACCCATACCAAAGCAGGTATGCTCGGGGTGGCATTAAAAAGAGATAGAGGAGTGGTTACTGCTATCTTCCATGTGTGCAGTGGTTTGCTTATACTGCATGTCTCATCAACACCTCGATGCTAAGATAGCCATAGAGATGTATGGGTGGTTTCCCATAGGAATGTATGGGTGGGAACCTACTTTTGAATCGCTTGGGTAACCCATACCGAAGCAGGTATGCTCGAGGTGGCATTTAAAACAGATAGAGGAATGGTTACTGCTATCTTCCATGTGTGCAGTGGTTTGCTCATATTGCATGTCTCATCAACACCTCGATGCTAACATAGTCAAAAATTTCCCATAGAAATATATGGGTGGAACCTACTTTTGAATCGCTTGGTAAACCCATACCAAAGCAGGTATGCTCGAGGTGGCATTTAAAACAGATAGAGGAATGGTTACTGCTATCTTCCATATGTGCAGTGGTTTGCTTATATTGCATGTCTCATCAACACCTCGATGCTAAGATTGTCAATATTTCCCATAGAGATGTATGGGTGGTTTCCGATAGGAATGTATGGGTGGGAACCTACTTTTGAAACGCTTGGGTAACCCATACCGAAGCAGGTATGCTCGAGGTGGCATTTAAAACAGATAGAGGAATGGTTACTGCTATCTTCCATGTGTGCAGTGGTTTGCTCATATTGCATGTCTCATCAACACCTCGATGCTAAGATAGTCAAAAATTTCCCATAGAAATGCATGGGTGGGAACCTACTTTTGAATCGCTTGGTAAACCCATACCAAAGCAGGTATCCTCGGGGTGGCATTTAAAACAGACAGAGGAATGGTTACTGCTATCTTCCATGTGTGCAATGGTTTGCTCATATTGCATGTCTCATCATCACCTCTATGCTAAGATAGTCAATATTTCCCATAGAGATGTATGGGTGGTTTCCCATAGGAATGTATGGGTGGGAACCTACTTTTGAATCGCTTGGGTAACCCATACCGAAGCAGGTATGCTCGAGGTGGCATTTAAAACAGATAGAGGAATGGTTACTGCTATCTTCCATGTGTGCAGTGGTTTACTCATATTGCATGTCTCATCAACACCTCCATGCTAAGATAGTATAAAATTTCCCATAGAAATGTATGGGTGGGAACCTACTTTTGAATCGCTTGGTAAACCCATACCAAAGCAGGTATGCTCGGGGTGGCATTAAAAAAAGAGAAGAGGAGTGGTTACTGCTATCTTCCATGTGTGCAGTGGTTTGCTTATACTGCATGTCTCATCAACACCTTGATGCTAAGATAGTCAATATTTCCCATAGAGATATATGGGTGGTTTCCCATAGGAATGTATGGGTGGGTCCCTACTTTGGAATCGCTTGAGTAACCCATACAGAAGCAGGTATGCTCGAGGTGGCATTTAAAACAGATAGAGGAATGGTTACTGCTATCTTCCATGTGTGCAGTGGTTTGCTCATATTGCATGTCTCATCAACACCTCGATGCTAAAATAGTCAAAAATTTCCCATAGAAATGTATGGGTGGGAACCTACTTTTGAGTCGCTTGGTAAACCCATACCAAAGCAGGTATCCTCGAGGTGGCATTTAAAACAGATAGAGGAATGGTTACTGCTATCTTCCATATGTGCAGTGGTTTTCTCATATTGCATGTCTCATCATCACCTCGATGCTAAGATAGTCAATATTTCCCATAGAAATGTATGGGTGGTTTCCCATAGGAATGCATGGGTGGGAAACTACTTTTGAATCGCTTGGGTAACCCATACCGAAGCAGGTATGCTCGAGGTGGCATTTAAAACAGATAGAGGAATGGTTACTGCTATCTTCCATGTGTGCAGTGGTTTACTCATATTGCATGTCTCATCAACACCTCCATGCTAAGATAGTAAAAAATTTCCCATAGAAATGTATGGGTGGGAACCTACTTTTGAATCGCTTGGTAAACCCATACCAAAGCAGGTATGCTCGGGGTGGCATTAAAAAGAGATAGAGGAGTGGTTACTGCTATCTTCCATGTGTGCAGTGGTTTGCTTATACTTCATGTCTCATCAACACCTTGATGCTAAGATAGTCAATATTTCCCATAGAGATATATGGGTGGTTTCCCATAGGAATGTATGGGTGGGTCCCTACTTTGGAATCGCTTGAGTAACCCATACAGAAGCAGGTATGCTCGAGGTGGCATTTAAAACAGATAGAGGAATGGTTACTGCTATCTTCCATGTGTGCAGTGGTTTGCTCATATTGCATGTCTCATCAACACCTCGATGCTAAGATAGTCAAAAATTTCCCAATAGAAATGTATTGGTGGGAACCTACTTTGGAATCGCTTGGTAAACCCATACCAAAGCAGGTATCCTCGAGGTGGCATTTAAAACAGATAGAGGAATGGTTACTGCTATCTTCCATGTGTGCAGTGGTTTTCTCATATTGCATGTCTCATCATCACCTCGATGCTAAGATAGTCAATATTTCCCATCGAAATGTATGGGTGGTTTCCCATAGGAATGTATGGGTGGGAAACTACTTTTGAATCGCTTGGGTAACCCATACCGAAGCAGGTATGCTCGAGGTGGCATTTAAAACAGATAGAGGAATGGTTACTGCTATCTTCCATGTGTGCAGTGGTTTACTCATATTGCATGTCTCATCAACACCTCCATGCTAAGATAGTAAAAAATTTCCCATAGAAATGTATGGGTGGGAACCTACTTTTGAATCGCTTGGTAAACCCATACCAAAGCAGGTATGTTCGGGGTGGCATTAAAAAGAGATAGAGGAGTGGTTACTGCTATCTTCCATGTGTGCAGTGGTTTGCTTATACTGCATGTCTCATCAACACCTTGATGCTAAGATAGTCAATATTTCCCATAGAGATATATGGGTGGTTTCCCATAGGAATGTATGGGTGGGTCCCTACTTTGGAATCGCTTGAGTAACCCATACAGAAGCAGGTATGCTCGGGGTGGCATTTAAAACAGATAGAGGAATGGTTACTGCTATCTTCCATTTGTGCAGTGGTTTGCTCATATAGCATGTCTCATCAACACCTCGATGCTAAGATAGTCAAAAATTTCCCAATAGAAATGTATTGGTGGGAACCTACTTTGGAATCGCTTGGTAAACCCATACCAAAGCAAGTATCCTCAGGGTGGCATTTAAAACAGATAGTGGAATGGTTACTGCTATCTTCCATGTGTTCAGTGGTTTGCTCATATTGCATGTCTCATCAACACCTCGATGCTAAAATAGTCAAAAATTTCCCATAGAATTGTATGGGTGGGAACCTACTTTTGAATCGCTTGGTAAACCCATACCAAAGCAGGTATGTTCGGGGTGGCATTAAAAAGAGATAGAGGAGTGGTTACTGCTATCTTCCATGTGTGCAGTGGTTTGCTTATACTGCATGTCTCATCAACACCTTGATGCTAAGATAGTCAATATTTCCCATAGAGATATATGGGTGGTTTCCCATTGGAATGTATGGGTGGGTCCCTACTTTGGAATCGCTTGAGTAACCCATACAGAAGCAGGTATGCTCGAGGTGGCATTTAAAACAGATAGAGGAATGGTTACTGCTATCTTCCATGTGTGCAGTGGTTTGCTCATATTGCATGTCTCATCAACACCTCGATGCTAAGATAGTCAAAAATTTCCCATAGAAATGTATGGGTGGGAACCTACTTTTGAATCGCTTGGTAAACCCATACAAAGCAGGTATCCTCGAGGTGGCATTTAAAACAGATAGAGGAATGGTTACTGCTATCTTCCATGTGTGCAGTGGTTTTCTCATATTGCATGTCTCATCATCACCTCGATGCTAAGATAGTCAATATTTCCCATAGAGATGTATGGGTGGTTTCCCATAGGAATGTATGGGTGGGTCCCTACTTTGGAATCGCTTGAGTAACCCATACAGAAGCAGGTATGCTCGAGGTGGCATTTAAAACAGATAGAGGAATGGTTACTGCTATCTTCCATGTGTGCAGTGGTTTGCTCATATTGCATGTCTCATCAACACCTCGATGCTAAAATAGTCAAAAATTTCCCATAGAAATGTATGGGTGGGAACCTACTTTTGAGTCGCTTGGTAAACCCATACCAAAGCAGGTATCCTCGAGGTGGCATTTAAAACAGATAGAGGAATGGTTACTGCTATCTTCCATATGTGCAGTGGTTTTCTCATATTGCATGTCTCATCATCACCTCGATGCTAAGATAGTCAATATTTCCCATAGAAATGTATGGGTGGTTTCCCATAGGAATGCATGGGTGGGAAACTACTTTTGAATCGCTTGGGTAACCCATACCGAAGCAGGTATGCTCGAGGTGGCATTTAAAACAGATAGAGGAATGGTTACTGCTATCTTCCATGTGTGCAGTGGTTTACTCATATTGCATGTCTCATCAACACCTCCATGCTAAGATAGTAAAAAATTTCCCATAGAAATGTATGGGTGGGAACCTACTTTTGAATCGCTTGGTAAACCCATACCAAAGCAGGTATGCTCGGGGTGGCATTAAAAAGAGATAGAGGAGTGGTTACTGCTATCTTCCATGTGTGCAGTGGTTTGCTTATACTTCATGTCTCATCAACACCTTGATGCTAAGATAGTCAATATTTCCCATAGAGATATATGGGTGGTTTCCCATAGGAATGTATGGGTGGGTCCCTACTTTGGAATCGCTTGAGTAACCCATACAGAAGCAGGTATGCTCGAGGTGGCATTTAAAACAGATAGAGGAATGGTTACTGCTATCTTCCATGTGTGCAGTGGTTTGCTCATATTGCATGTCTCATCAACACCTCGATGCTAAGATAGTCAAAAATTTCCCAATAGAAATGTATTGGTGGGAACCTACTTTGGAATCGCTTGGTAAACCCATACCAAAGCAGGTATCCTCGAGGTGGCATTTAAAACAGATAGAGGAATGGTTACTGCTATCTTCCATGTGTGCAGTGGTTTTCTCATATTGCATGTCTCATCATCACCTCGATGCTAAGATAGTCAATATTTCCCATCGAAATGTATGGGTGGTTTCCCATAGGAATGTATGGGTGGGAAACTACTTTTGAATCGCTTGGGTAACCCATACCGAAGCAGGTATGCTCGAGGTGGCATTTAAAACAGATAGAGGAATGGTTACTGCTATCTTCCATGTGTGCAGTGGTTTACTCATATTGCATGTCTCATCAACACCTCCATGCTAAGATAGTAAAAAATTTCCCATAGAAATGTATGGGTGGGAACCTACTTTTGAATCGCTTGGTAAACCCATACCAAAGCAGGTATGTTCGGGGTGGCATTAAAAAGAGATAGAGGAGTGGTTACTGCTATCTTCCATGTGTGCAGTGGTTTGCTTATACTGCATGTCTCATCAACACCTTGATGCTAAGATAGTCAATATTTCCCATAGAGATATATGGGTGGTTTCCCATAGGAATGTATGGGTGGGTCCCTACTTTGGAATCGCTTGAGTAACCCATACAGAAGCAGGTATGCTCGAGGTGGCATTTAAAACAGATAGAGGAATGGTTACTGCTATCTTCCATGTGTGCAGTGGTTTGCTCATATTGCATGTCTCATCAACACCTCGATGCTAAGATAGTCAAAAATTTCCCATAGAAATGTATGGGTGGGAACCTACTTTTGAATCGCTTGGTAAACCCATACAAAGCAGGTATCCTCGAGGTGGCATTTAAAACAGATAGAGGAATGGTTACTGCTATCTTCCATGTGTGCAGTGGTTTTCTCATATTGCATGTCTCATCATCACCTCGATGCTAAGATAGTCAATATTTCCCATAGAGATGTATGGGTGGTTTCCCATAGGAATGTATGGGTGGGAACCTACTTTTGAATCGCTTGGGTAACCCATACCGAAGCAGGTATGCTCGAGGTGGCATTTAAAACAGATAGAGGAATGGTTACTGCTATCTTCCATGTGTGCAGTGGTTTGCTCATATTGCATGTCTCATCAACACCTCCATGCTAAGATAGTCAAAACTTTCCCATAGAAATGCATGGGTGGGAACCTACTTTTGAATCGCTTGGTAAACCCATACCAAAGCAGGTATCCTCGGGGTGGCATTTAAAACAGACAGAGGAGTGGTTACTGCTATCTTCCATGTGTGCAGTGGTTTGCTTATACTGCATGTCTCATCAACACCTCGATGCTAAGATAGCCATAGAGATGTATGGGTGGTTTCCCATAGGAATGTATGGGTGGGAACCTACTTTTGAATCGCTTGGGTAACCCATACCGAAGCAGGTATGCTCGAGGTGGCATTTAAAACAGATAGAGGAATGGTTACTGCTATCTTCCATGTGTGCAGTGGTTTGCTCATATTGTATGTCTCATCAACACCTCGATGCTAAGATAGTCAAAAATTTCCCATAGAAATGCATGGGTGGGAACCTACTTTTGAATCGCTTGGTAAACCCACACCAAAGCAGGTATCCTCGGGGTGGCATTTAAAACTGACAGAGGAATGGTTACTGCTATCTTCCATGTGTGCAGTGGTTTGCTCATATTGCATGTCTCATCATCACCTCGATGGTAAGATAGTCAATATTTCCCATAGAGATGTATGGGTGGTTTCCCATACGAATGTATGGGTGGGAACCTACTTTTGAATCGCTTGGGTGACCCATACCAAAGCAGGTATGCTCGGGGTGGCATTAAAAAGAGATAGAGGAGTGGTTACTGCTATCTTCCATGTGTGCAGTGGTTTGCTTATACTGCATGTCTCATCAACACCTCGATGCTAAGATAGCCATAGAGATGTATGGGTGGTTTCCCATAGGAATGTATGGGTGGGAACCTACTTTTGAATCGCTTGGGTAACCCATACCGAAGCAGGTATGCTCGAGGTAGCATTTAAAACAGATAGAGGAATGGTTACTGCTATCTTCCATGTGTGCAGTGGTTTGCTCATATTGCATGTCTCATCAACACCTCGATGCTAACATAGTCAAAAATTTCCCATAGAAATGTATGGGTGGAACCTACTTTTGAATCGCTTGGTAAACCCATACCAAAGCAGGTATGCTCGAGGTGGCATTTAAAACAGATAGAGGAATGGTTACTGCTATCTTCCATGTGTGCAGTGGTTTGCTTATATTGCATGTCTCATCAACACCTCGATGCTAAGATTGTCAATATTTCCCATAGAGATGTATGGGTGGTTTCCGATAGGAATGTATGGGTGGGAACCTACTTTTGAAACACTTGGGTAACCCATACCGAAGCAGGTATGCTCGAGGTGGCATTTAAAACAGATAGAGGAATGGTTACTGCTATCTTCCATGTGTGCAGTGGTTTGCTCATATTGCATGTCTCATCAACACCTCGATGCTAAGATAGTCAAAAATTTCCCATAGAAATGCATGGGTGGGAACCTACTTTTGAATCGCTTGGTAAACCCATACCAAAGCAGGTATCCTCGGGGTGGCATTTAAAACAGACAGAGGAATGGTTACTGCTATCTTCCATGTGTGCAATGGTTTGCTCATATTGCATGTCTCATCATCACCTCTATGCTAAGATAGTCAATATTTCCCATAGAGATGTATGGGTGGTTTCCCATAGGAATGTATGGGTGGGAACCTACTTTTGAATCGCTTGGGTAACCCATACCGAAGCAGGTATGCTCGAGGTGGCATTTAAAACAGATAGAGGAATGGTTACTGCTATCTTCCATGTGTGCAGTGGTTTACTCATATTGCATGTCTCATCAACACCTCCATGCTAAGATAGTATAAAATTTCCCATAGAAATGTATGGGTGGGAACCTACTTTTGAATCGCTTGGTAAACCCATACCAAAGCAGGTATGCTCGGGGTGGCATTAAAAAAAGAGAAGAGGAGTGGTTACTGCTATCTTCCATGTGTGCAGTGGTTTGCTTATACTGCATGTCTCATCAACACCTTGATGCTAAGATAGTCAATATTTCCCATAGAGATATATGGGTGGTTTCCCATAGGAATGTATGGGTGGGTCCCTACTTTGGAATCGCTTGAGTAACCCATACAGAAGCAGGTATGCTCGAGGTGGCATTTAAAACAGATAGAGGAATGGTTACTGCTATCTTCCATGTGTGCAGTGGTTTGCTCATATTGCATGTCTCATCAACACCTCGATGCTAAAATAGTCAAAAATTTCCCATAGAAATGTATGGGTGGGAACCTACTTTTGAGTCGCTTGGTAAACCCATACCAAAGCAGGTATCCTCGAGGTGGCATTTAAAACAGATAGAGGAATGGTTACTGCTATCTTCCATATGTGCAGTGGTTTTCTCATATTGCATGTCTCATCATCACCTCGATGCTAAGATAGTCAATATTTCCCATAGAAATGTATGGGTGGTTTCCCATAGGAATGTATGGGTGGGAAACTACTTTTGAATCGCTTGGGTAACCCATACCGAAGCAGGTATGCTCGAGGTGGCATTTAAAACAGATAGAGGAATGGTTACTGCTATCTTCCATGTGTGCAGTGGTTTACTCATATTGCATGTCTCATCAACACCTCCATGCTAAGATAGTAAAAAATTTCCCATAGAAATGTATGGGTGGGAACCTACTTTTGAATCGCTTGGTGAACCCATACCAAAGCAGGTATGCTCGGGGTGGCATTAAAAAGAGATAGAGGAGTGGTTACTGCTATCTTCCATGTGTGCAGTGGTTTGCTTATACTTCATGTCTCATCAACACCTTGATGCTAAGATAGTCAATATTTCCCATAGAGATGTATGGGTGGTTTCCCATAGGAATGTATGGGTGGGTCCCTACTTTGGAATCGCTTGAGTAACCCATACAGAAGCAGGTATGCTCGAGGTGGCATTTAAAACAGATAGAGGAATGGTTACTGCTATCTTCCATGTGTGCAGTGGTTTGCTCATATTGCATGTCTCATCAACACCTCGATGCTAAGATAGTCAAAAATTTCCCAATAGAAATGTATTGGTGGGAACCTACTTTGGAATCGCTTGGTAAACCCATACCAAAGCAGGTATCCTCGAGGTGGCATTTAAAACAGATAGAGGAATGGTTACTGCTATCTTCCATGTGTGCAGTGGTTTTCTCATATTGCATGTCTCATCATCACCTCGATGCTAAGATAGTCAATATTTCCCATCGAAATGTATGGGTGGTTTCCCATAGGAATGTATGGGTGGGAAACTACTTTTGAATCGCTTGGGTAACCCATACCGAAGCAGGTATGCTCGAGGTGGCATTTAAAACAGATAGAGGAATGGTTACTGCTATCTTCCATGTGTGCAGTGGTTTACTCATATTGCATGTCTCATCAACACCTCCATGCTAAGATAGTAAAAAATTTCCCATAGAAATGTATGGGTGGGAACCTACTTTTGAATCGCTTGGTAAACCCATACCAAAGCAGGTATGTTCGGGGTGGCATTAAAAAGAGATAGAGGAGTGGTTACTGCTATCTTCCATGTGTGCAGTGGTTTGCTTATACTGCATGTCTCATCAACACCTTGATGCTAAGATAGTCAATATTTCCCATAGAGATATATGGGTGGTTTCCCATAGGAATGTATGGGTGGGTCCCTACTTTGGAATCGCTTGAGTAACCCATACAGAAGCAGGTATGCTCGGGGTGGCATTTAAAACAGATAGAGGAATGGTTACTGCTATCTTCCATGTGTGCAGTGGTTTGCTCATATAGCATGTCTCATCAACACCTCGATGCTAAGATAGTCAAAAATTTCCCAATAGAAATGTATTGGTGGGAACCTACTTTGGAATCGCTTGGTAAACCCATACCAAAGCAGGTATCCTCAGGGTGGCATTTAAAACAGATAGTGGAATGGTTACTGCTATCTTCCATGTGTGCAGTGGTTTGCTCATATTGCATGTCTCATCAACACCTCGATGCTAAAATAGTCAAAAATTTCCCATAGAATTGTATGGGTGGGAACCTACTTTTGAATCGCTTGGTAAACCCATACCAAAGCAGGTATGTTCGGGGTGGCATTAAAAAGAGATAGAGGAGTGGTTACTGCTATCTTCCATGTGTGCAGTGGTTTGCTTATACTGCATGTCTCATCAACACCTTGATGCTAAGATAGTCAATATTTCCCATAGAGATATATGGGTGGTTTCCCATTGGAATGTATGGGTGGGTCCCTACTTTGGAATCGCTTGAGTAACCCATACAGAAGCAGGTATGCTCGAGGTGGCATTTAAAACAGATAGAGGAATGGTTACTGCTATCTTCCATGTGTGCAGTGGTTTGCTCATATTGCATGTCTCATCAACACCTCGATGCTAAGATAGTCAAAAATTTCCCATAGAAATGTATGGGTGGGAACCTACTTTTGAATCGCTTGGTAAACCCATACAAAGCAGGTATCCTCGAGGTGGCATTTAAAACAGATAGAGGAATGGTTACTGCTATCTTCCATGTGTGCAGTGGTTTTCTCATATTGCATGTCTCATCATCACCTCGATGCTAAGATAGTCAATATTTCCCATAGAGATGTATAGGTGGTTTCCCATAGGAATGTATGGGTGGGAACCTACTTTTGAATCGCTTGGGTAACCCATACCGAAGCAGGTATGCTCGAGGTGGCATTTAAAACAGATAGAGGAATGGTTACTTCTATCTTCCATGTGTGCAGTGGTTTGCTCATATTGCATGTCTCATCATCACCTCGATGCTAAAATAGTCAATATTTCCCATAGAAATATATGGGTGGGAACCTACTTTTGAATCGCTTGGTAAACCCATACCAAAGCAGGTATGCTCGGGGTGGTATTAATAAGAGATAGAGGAGTGGTTACTGCTATCTTCCATGTGTGCAGTGGTTTGCTTACACTGCATGTCTCATCAACACCTCGATGCTAAGATAGCCATAGAGATGTATGGGTGGTTTCCCATAGGAATGTATGGGTGGGAACCTACTTTTGAATCGCTTGGGTAACCCATACCGAAGCAGGTATGCTCGAGGTGGCATTTAAAACAGATAGAGGAATGGTTACTGCTATCTTCCATGTGTGCAGTGGTTTGCTCATATTGCATGTCTCATCAACACCTCGATACTAAGATAGTCAAAAATTTCCCATAGAAATGCATGGGTGGGAACCTACTTTTGAATCGCTTGGTAACCCCATACCAAAGCAGGTATCCTCGGGGTGGCATTTAAAACAGACAGAGGAATGGTTACTGCTATCTTCCATGTGTGCAGTGGTTTGCTCATATTGCATGTCTCATCATCACCTCGATGCTAAGATAGTCAATATTTCTTATAGAGATGTATGGGTGGTTTCCCATAGGAATGTATGGGTGGGAACCTACTTTTGAATCGCTTGGGTAACCCATACCGAAGCAGGTATGCTCGAGGTGGCATTTAAAACAGATAGAGGAATGGTTACTTCTATCTTCCATGTGTGCAGTGGTTTGCTCATATTGCATGTCTCATCAACACCTCGATGCTAAGATAGTCAAAAATTTCCCATAGAAATGTATGGGTGGGAGCCTACTTTTGAATCGCTTGGTTAACCCATACCAATGCAGGTATCCTCGGGGTGGCATTAAAAAGAGATAGAGGAGTGGTTACTGCTATCTTCCATGTGTGCAGTGGTTTGCTTATACTGCATGTCTCATCAACACCTCGATGCTAAGATAGTCAATATTTCCCATAGAGATGTATGGGTGGTTTCCCATAGGAATGTATGGGTGGGAACCTACTTTTGAATCGCTTGGGTGACCCATACCGAAGCAGGTATGCTCGAGGTGGCATTTAAAACAGATAGAGGAATGGTTACTGCTATCTTCCATGTGTGCAGTGGTTTGCTCATATTGCATGTCTCATCAACACCTCGATGCTAAGATAGTCAAAAATTTCCCATAGAAATGTATGGGTGGGAGCCTACTTTTGAATCGCTTGGTTAACCCATACCAATGCAGGTATCCTCGGGGTGGCATTAAAAAGAGATAGAGGAGTGGTTACTGCTATCTTCCATGTGTGCAGTGGTTTGCTTATACTGCATGTCTCATCAACACCTCGATGCTAAGATAGTCAATATTTCCCATAGAGATGTATGGGTGGTTTCCCATAGGAATGTATGGGTGGGAACCTACTTTTGAATCGCTTGGGTGACCCATACCGAAGCAGGTATGCTCGAGGTGGCATTTAAAACAGATAGAGGAATGGTTACTGCTATCTTCCATGTGTGCAGTGGTTTGCTCATATTGCATGTCTCATCAACACCTCCATGCTAAGATAGTAAAAAATTTCCCATAGAAATGTATGGGTGGGAACCTACTTTTGAATCGCTTGGTAAACCCATACCAAAGCAGGTATGCTCGGGGTGGCATTAAAAAGAGATAGAGGAGTGGTTACTGCAATCTTCCATGTGTGCAGTGGTTTGCTTATACTGCATGTCTCATCAACACCTCGATGCTAAGATAGCCATAGAGATGTATGGGTGGTTTCCCATAGGAATGTATGGGTGGGAACCTACTTTTGAATCGATTGGGAAACCCATACCGAAGCAGGTATGCTCGAGGTGGCATTAAAAACAGATAGAGGAATGGTTACTGCTATCTTCCATGTGTGCAGTGGTTTGCTCATATTGCATGTCTCATCAACACCTCGATGCTAAGATAGTCAAAAATTTCCCATAGAAATGCATGGGTGGGAACCTACTTTTGAATCGCTTGGTAAACCCAAACCAAAGCAGGTATCCTCGGGGTGGCATTTAAAACTGACAGAGGAATGGTTACTGCTATTTTCCATGTGTGCAGTGGTTTGCTCATATTGCATGTCTCATCATCACCTCGATGCTAAGATAATCAATATTTCCCGTAGAGATGTATGGGTGGTTTCCCATACGAATGTATGGGTGGGATCCTACTTTTGAATCGCTTGGGTGACCCATACCGAAGCAGGTATCCTCGGGGTGGCATTTAAAACAGACAGAGGAATGGTTACTGCTATCTTCCATGTGTGCAGTGGTTTGCTCATATTGCATGTCTCATCATCACCTCGATGCTAAGATAGTCAATATTTCTTATAGAGATGTATGGGTGGTTTCCCATAGGAATGTATGGGTGGGAACCTACTTTTGAATCGCTTGGGTAACCCATACCGAAGCAGGTATGCTCGAGGTGGCATTTAAAACAGATAGAGGAATGGTTACTTCTATCTTCCATGTGTGCAGTGGTTTGCTCATATTGCATGTCTCATCAACACCTCGATGCTAAGATAGTCAAAAATTTCCCATAGAAATGTATGGGTGGGAGCCTACTTTTGAATCGCTTGGTTAACCCATACCAATGCAGGTATCCTCGGGGTGGCATTAAAAAGAGATAGAGGAGTGGTTACTGCTATCTTCCATGTGTGCAGTGGTTTGCTTATACTGCATGTCTCATCAACACCTCGATGCTAAGATAGTCAATATTTCCCATAGAGATGTATGGGTGGTTTCCCATAGGAATGTATGGGTGGGAACCTACTTTTGAATCGCTTGGGTGACCCATACCGAAGCAGGTATGCTCGAGGTGGCATTTAAAACAGATAGAGGAATGGTTACTGCTATCTTCCATGTGTGCAGTGGTTTGCTCATATTGCATGTCTCATCAACACCTCGATGCTAAGATAGTCAAAAATTTCCCATAGAAATGTATGGGTGGGAGCCTACTTTTGAATCGCTTGGTTAACCCATACCAATGCAGGTATCCTCGGGGTGGCATTAAAAAGAGATAGAGGAGTGGTTACTGCTATCTTCCATGTGTGCAGTGGTTTGCTTATACTGCATGTCTCATCAACACCTCGATGCTAAGATAGTCAATATTTCCCATAGAGATGTATGGGTGGTTTCCCATAGGAATGTATGGGTGGGAACCTACTTTTGAATCGCTTGGGTGACCCATACCGAAGCAGGTATGCTCGAGGTGGCATTTAAAACACATAGAGGAATGGTTACTGCTATCTTCCATGTGTGCAGTGGTTTGCTCATATTGCATGTCTCATCAACACCTCCATGCTAAGATAGTAAAAAATTTCCCATAGAAATGTATGGGTGGGAACCTACTTTTGAATCGCTTGGTAAACCCAGCGGCGGATCCAGGGGGGGGGCACTCGGGGCACGTGCCCCCCCCCCCCCCCCCCCCCCTTCATTAATAAATTCATAACTTTTCGGGCCGCATTTTATAATATAGCTGCACGATTGCGCTGTCTATTGATATCCGCACGCATGAACTCTACTACTGTACTATATCCCGGGCCCCCCGATACGCGATCATACTTCCCCCCCCCCCGCCCTTCGTATCGGGCCAGAAACCAACAGCACCCCCCCCCCCCCCCCCCCCCGCTCTTCGTTTTGGGCCAGAATCCGACAGCACCCCCCCCCCCCCCCCCCCCGCTCCTCGTATCGGGCCATAAACCGACAGCACCCCCCCCCCCCCCCCCCGCTCCTCGTATCGGGCCATAAACCGACAGCACCCCCCCCCCCCCCCCCCGCTTTTCGTATCGGGCCAGAAGCCGACCCCACCCCCAGCCACACCCACCATCCGTGCCCCCCCCCCCCCCCAAAACCTGTATCCGCCGCTGAAACCCATACCAAAGCAGGTATGCTCGGGGTGGCATTAAAAAGAGATAGAGGAGTGGTTACTGCAATCTTCCATGTGTGCAGTGGTTTGCTTATACTGCATGTCTCATCAACACCTCGATGCTAAGATAGCCATAGAGATGTATGGGTGGTTTCCCATAGGAATGTATGGGTGGGAACCTACTTTTGAATCGATTGGGAAACCCATACCGAAGCAGGTATGCTCGAGGTGGCATTAAAAACAGATAGAGGAATGGTTACTGCTATCTTCCATGTGTGCAGTGGTTTGCTCATATTGCATGTCTCATCAACACCTCGATGCTAAGATAGTCAAAAATTTCCCATAGAAATGCATGGGTGGGAACCTACTTTTGAATCGCTTGGTAAACCCAAACCAAAGCAGGTATCCTCGGGGTGGCATTTAAAACTGACAGAGGAATGGTTACTGCTATTTTCCATGTGTGCAGTGGTTTGCTCATATTGCATGTCTCATCATCACCTCGATGCTAAGATAATCAATATTTCCCGTAGAGATGTATGGGTGGTTTCCCATACGAATGTATGGGTGGGATCCTACTTTTGAATCGCTTGGGTGACCCATACCGAAGCAGGTATGCTCGAGGTGGCATTTAAAACAGATAGAGGAATGGTTACTGCTATCTTCCATGTGTGCAGTGGTTTGCTCATATTGCATGTCTCATCAACACCTCCATGCTAAGATAGTAAAAAATTTCCCATAGAAATGTATGGGTGGGAACCTACTTTTGAATCGCTTGGTAAACCCATACCAAAGCAGGTATGCTCGGGGTGGCATTAAAAAGAGATAGAGGAGTGGTTACTGCAATCTTCCATGTGTGCAGTGGTTTGCTTATACTGCATGTCTCATCAACACCTCGATGCTAAGATAGCCATAGAGATGTATGGGTGGTTTCCCATAGGAATGTATGGGTGGGAACCTACTTTTGAATCGATTGGGAAACCCATACCGAAGCAGGTATGCTCGAGGTGGCATTAAAAACAGATAGAGGAATGGTTACTGCTATCTTCCATGTGTGCAGTGGTTTGCTCATATTGCATGTCTCATCAACACCTCGATGCTAAGATAGTCAAAAATTTCCCATAGAAATGCATGGGTGGGAACCTACTTTTGAATCGCTTGGTAAACCCAAACCAAAGCAGGTATCCTCGGGGTGGCATTTAAAACTGACAGAGGAATGGTTACTGCTATTTTCCATGTGTGCAGTGGTTTGCTCATATTGCATGTCTCATCATCACCTCGATGCTAAGATAATCAATATTTCCCGTAGAGATGTATGGGTGGTTTCCCATACGAATGTATGGGTGGGATCCTACTTTTGAATCGCTTGGGTGACCCATACCGAAGCAGGTATGCTCGAGGTGGCATTTAAAACAGATAGAGGAATGGTTACTGCTATCTTCCATGTGTGCAGTGGTTTGCTCATATTGCTTGTCTCATCAACACCTCGATGCTAAGATAGTCAAAAATTTCCCATAGAAATGTATGGGTGGGAACCTACTTTTGAATCGCTTGGTAAACCCATACCAAAGCAGGTATGCTCGAGGTGGCAATTAAAACAGATAGAGGAATGGTTACTGCTATCTTCCATGTGTGCAGTGGTTTGCTGATATTGCATATCTCATCAACACCTCGATGCTAAGATAGTCAATATTTCCCATAGAGATGTATGGGTGGTTTCCCATAGGAATGTATGGGTGGGAACCTACTTTTGAATCGCTTGGGTGACCCATACCGATGCAGGTATGCTCGAGGTGGCATTTAAAACAGATAGAGGAATGGTTACTGCTATCTTCCATGTGTGCAGTGGTTTGCTCATATTGCATGTCTCATCAACACCTCCATGCTAAGATAGTAAAAAATTTCCCATAGAAATGTATGGGTGGGAACCTACTTTTGAATCACTTGGTAAACCCATACCAAAGCAGGTATGCTCGGGGTGGCATTAAAAAGAGATAGAGGAGTGGTTACTGCATTCTTCCATGTGTGCAGTGGTTTGCTTATACTGCATGTCTCATCAACACCTCGATGCTAAGATAGCCATAGAGATGTATGGGTGGTTTCCCATAGGAATGTATGGGTGGGAACCTACTTTTGAATCGATTGGGAAACCCATACCGAAGCAGGTATGCTCGAGGTGGCATTAAAAACAGATAGAGGAATGGTTACTGCTATCTTCCATGTGTACAGGGGTTTGCTCATATTGCATGTCTCATCAACACCTCGATGCTAAGATAGTCAAAAATTTCCCATAGAAATGCATGGGTGGGAACCTACTTTTGAATCGCTTGGTAAACCCATACCAAAGCAGGTATCCTCGGGGTGGCATGTAAAACTGACAGAGGCATGGTTACTGCTATCTTCCATGTGTGCAGTGGTTTGCTCATATTGCATGTCTCATCATCACCTCGATGCTAAGATAGTCAATATTTCCCATAGAGATGTATGGGTGGTTTCCCATACGAATGTATGGGTGGGAACCTACTTTTGAATCGCTTGGGTGACCCATACCGAAGCAGGTATGCTCGAGGTGGCATTTAAAACAGATAGAGGAATGGTTACTGCTATCTTCCATGTGTGCATTGGTTTGCTCATATTGCATGTCTCATCAACACCTCCATGCTAAGATAGTAAAAAATTTCCCGTAGAAATGTATGGGTGGGAACCTACTTTTGAATCGCTTGGTAAACCCATACCAAAGCAGGTATGCTCGGGGTGGCATTAAAAAGAGATAGAGGAGTGGTTACTGCTATCTTCCATGTGTGCAGTGGTTTGCTTATACTGCATGTCTCATCAACACCTCGATGCTAAGATAGCCATAGAGATGTATGGGTGGTTTCCCATAGGAATGTATGGGTGGGAACCTACTTTTGAATCGCTTGGGTAACCCATACCGAAGCAGGTATGCTCGAGGTGGCATTTAGAACAGATAGAGGAATGGTTGCTGCTATCTTCCATATGTGCAGTGGTTTGCTCATATTGCATGTCTCATCAACACCTCGATGCTAAGATAGTCAAAAATTTCCCATAGAAATGTATGGGTGGGAACCTACTTTTGAATCGCTTGGTAAACCCATACCAAAGCAGGTATACTCGGGGTGGCATTAAAAAGAGATAGAGGAGTGGTTACTGCTATCTTCCTTGTGTGCAGTGGTTTCCTTATATTGCATGTCTCATCAACACCTCGATGCTAATATAGTCAATATTTCCCATAGAGATGTATGGGTGGTTTCCCATACGAATGTATGGGTGGGAACCTACTTTTGAATCGCTTGGGTGACCCATACCGAAGCAGGTATGCTCGAGGTGGCATTTAAAACAGATAGAGGAATGGTTACTGCTATCTTCCATGTGTGCAGTGGTTTGCTCATATTGCTTGTCTCATCAACACCTCCATGCTAAGATAGTAAAAAATTTCCCGTAGAAATGTATGGGTGGGAACCTACTTTTGAATCGCTTGGTAAACCCATACCAAAGCAGGTATCCTCGGGGTGGCATGTAAAACTGACAGAGGCATGGTTACTGCTATCTTCCATGTGTGCAGTGGTTTGCTCATATTGCATGTCTCATCATCACCTCGATGCTAAGATAGTCAATATTTCCCATAGAGATTTATGGGTGGTTTCCCATACGAATGTATGGGTGGGAACCTACTTTTGAATCGCTTGGGTGACCCATACCGAAGCAGGTATGCTCGAGGTGGCATTTAAAACAGATAGAGGAATGGTTACTGCTATCTTCCATGTGTGCATTGGTTTGCTCATATTGCATGTCTCATCAACACCTCCATGCTAAGATAGTAAAAAATTTCCCGTAGAAATGTATGGGTGGGAACCTACTTTTGAATCGCTTGGTAAACCCATACCAAAGCAGGTATGCTCGGGGTGGCATTAAAAAGAGATAGAGGAGTGGTTACTGCTATCTTCCATGTGTGCAGTGGTTTGCTTATACTGCATGTCTCATCAACACCTCGATGCTAAGATAGCCATAGAGATGTATGGGTGGTTTCCCATAGGAATGTATGGGTGGGAACCTACTTTTGAATCGCTTGGGTAACCCATACCGAAGCAGGTATGCTCGAGGTGGCATTTAGAACAGATAGAGGAATGGTTGCTGCTATCTTCCATATGTGCAGTGGTTTGCTCATATTGCATGTCTCATCAACACCTCGATGCTAAGATAGTCAAAAATTTCCCATAGAAATGTATGGGTGGGAACCTACTTTTGAATCGCTTGGTAAACCCATACCAAAGCAGGTATACTCGGGGTGGCATTAAAAAGAGATAGAGGAGTGGTTACTGCTATCTTCCTTGTGTGCAGTGGTTTCCTTATATTGCATGTCTCATCAACACCTCGATGCTAATATAGTCAATATTTCCCATAGAGATGTATGGGTGGTTTCCCATACGAATGTATGGGTGGGAACCTACTTTTGAATCGCTTGGGTGACCCATACCGAAGCAGGTATGCTCGAGGTGGCATTTAAAACAGATAGAGGAATGGTTACTGCTATCTTCCATGTGTGCAGTGGTTTGCTCATATTGCTTGTCTCATCAACACCTCGATGCTAAGATAGTCAAAAATTTCCCATAGAAATGTATGGGTGGGAACCTACTTTTGAATCGCTTGGTAAACCCATACCAAAGCAGGTATGCTCGAGGTGGCAATTAAAACAGATAGAGGAATGGTTACTGCTATCTTCCATGTGTGCAGTGGTTTGCTGATATTGCATGTCTCATCAACACCTCGATGCTAAGATAGTCAATATTTCCCATAGAGATGTATGGGTGGTTTCCCATAGGAATGTATGGGTGGGAACCTACTTTTGAATCGCTTGGGTGACCCATACCAAAGCAGGTATGCTCGAGGTGGCATTTAAAACAGATAGAGGAATGGTTACTGCTATCTTCCATGTGTGCAGTGGTTTGCTCATATTGCATGTCTCATCAACACCTCCATGCTAAGATAGTAAAAAATTTCCCATAGAAATGTATGGGTGGGAACCTACTTTTGAATCGCTTGGTAAACCCATACCAAAGCAGGTATGCTCGGGGTGGCATTAAAAAGAGATAGAGGAGTGGTTACTGCAATCTTCCATGTGTGCAGTGGTTTGCTTATACTGCATGTCTCATCAACACCTCGATGCTAAGATAGCCATAGAGATGTATGGGTGGTTTCCCATAGGAATGTATGGGTGGGAACCTACTTTTGAATCGATTGGGAAACCCATACCGAAGCAGGTATGCTCGAGGTGGCATTAAAAACAGATAGAGGAATGGTTACTGCTATCTTCCATGTGTGCAGTGGTTTGCTCATATTGCATGTCTCATCAACACCTCGATGCTAAGATAGTCAAAAATTTCCCATAGAAATGCATGGGTGGGAACCTACTTTTGAATCGCTTGGTAAACCCATACCAAAGCAGGTATCCTCGGGGTGGCATTTAAAACTGACAGAGGAATGGTTACTGCTATCTTCCATGTGTGCAGTGGTTTGCTCATATTGCATGTCTCATCATCACCTCGATGCTAAGATAGTCAATATTTCCCATAGAGATGTATGGGTGGTTTCCCATACGAATGTATGGGTGGGAACCTACTTTTGAATCGCTTGGGTGACCCATACCGAAGCAGGTATGCTCGAGGTGGCATTTAAAACAGATAGAGGAATGGTTACTGCTATCTTCCATGTGTGCATTGGTTTGCTCATATTGCTTGTCTCATCAACACCTCCATGCTAAGATAGTAAAAAATTTCCCGTAGAAATGTATGGGTGGGAACCTACTTTTTAATCGCTTGGTAAACCCATACCAAAGCAGGTATGCTCGGGGTGGCATTAAAAAGAGATAGAGGAGTGGTTACTGCTATCTTCCATGTGTGCAGTGGTTTGCTTATACTGCATGTCTCATCAACACCTCGATGCTAAGATAGCCATAGAGATGTATGGGTGCATGGTTTCCCATAGGAATGTATGGGTGGGAACCTACTTTTGAATCGCTTGGGTAACCCATACCGAAGCAGGTATGCTCGAGGTGGCATTTAAAACAGATAGAGGAATGGTTACTGCTATCTTCCATGTGTGCAGTGGTTTGCTCATATTGCATGTCTCATCAACACCTCGATGCTAAGATAGTCAAAAATTTCCCATAGAAATGTATGGGTGGGAACCTACTTTTGAATCGCTTGGTAAACCCATACCAAAGCAGGTATCCTCGGGGTGGCATTAAAAAGAGATAGAGGAGTGGTTTCTGCTATCTTCCATGTGTGCAGTGGTTTCCTTATATTGCATGTCTCATCAACACCTCGATGGTAAAATAGTCAATATTTCCCATAGAGATGTATGGGTGGTTTCCCATACGAATGTATGGGTGGGAACCTACTTTAGAATCGCTTGGGTGACCCATACCGAAGCAGGTATGCTCGAGGTGGCATTTAAAACAGATAGAGGAATGGTTACTGCTATCTTCCATGTGTGCATTGGTTTGCTCATATTGCATGTCTCATCAACACCTCCATGCTAAGATAGTCAAAACTTTCCCATAGAAATGTATGGGTGGGAACCTACTTTTGAATCGCTTGGTAAACCCATACCAAAGCAGGTATGCTCGGGGTGGCATTAAAAAGAGATAGAGGAGTGGTTACTGCTATCTTCCATGTGTGCAGTGGTTTGCTTATACTGCATGTCTCATCAACACCTCGATGCTAAGATAGCCATAGAGATGTATGGGTGGTTTCCCATAGGAATGTATGGGTGGGAACCTACTTTTGAATCGCTTGGGTAACCCATACCGAAGCAGGTATGCTCGAGGTGGCATTTAAAACAGATAGAGGAATGGTTACTGCTATCTTCCATGTGTGCAGTGGTTTGCTCATATTGCATGTCTCATCAACACCTCGATGCTAACATAGTCAAAAATTTCCCATAGAAATGTATGGGTGGAACCTACTTTTGAATCGCTTGGTAAACCCATACCAAAGCAGGTATGCTCGAGGTGGCATTTAAAACAGATAGAGGAATGGTTACTGCTATCTTCCATGTGTGCAGTGGTTTGCTTATATTGCATGTCTCATCAACACCTCGATGCTAAGATTGTCAATATTTCCCATAGAGATGTATGGGTGGTTTCCCATAGGAATGTATGGGTGGGAACCTACTTTTGAAACGCTTGGGTAACCCATACCGAAGCAGGTATGCTCGAGGTGGCATTTAAAACAGATAGAGGAATGGTTACTGCTATCTTCCATGTGTGCAGTGGTTTGCTCATATTGCATGTCTCATCAACACCTCGATGCTAAGATAGTCAAAAATTTCCCATAGAAATGCATGGGTGGGAACCTTCTTTTGAATCGCTTGGTAAACCCATACCAAAGCAGGTATCCTCGGGGTGGCATTTAAAACAGACAGAGGAATGGTTACTGCTATCTTCCATGTGTGCAATGGTTTGCTCATATTGCATGTCTCATCATCACCTCGATGCTAAGATAGTCAATATTTCCCATAGAGATGTATGGGTGGTTTCCCATAGGAATGTATGGGTGGGAACCTACTTTTGAATCGCTTGGGTAACCCATACCGAAGCAGGTATGCTCCAGGTGGCATTTAAAACAGATAGAGGAATGGTTACTGCTGTCTTCCATGTGTGCAGTGGTTTACTCATATTGCATGTCTCATCAACACCTCCATGCTAAGATAGTAAAAAATTTCCCATAGAAATGTATGGGTGGGAACCTACTTTTGAATCGCTTGGTAAACCCATACCAAAGCAGGTATGCTCGGGGTGGCATTAAAAAGAGATAGAGGAGTGGTTACTGCTATCTTCCATGTGTGCAGTGGTTTGCTTATACTGCATGTCTCATCAACACCTTGATGCTAAGATAGTCAATGTTTCCCATAGAGATATATGGGTGGTTTCCCATAGGAATGTATGGGTGGGTCCCTACTTTGGAATCGCTTGAGTAACCCATACAGAAGCAGGTACGCTCGAGGTGGCATTTAAAACAGATAGAGGAATGGTTACTGCTATCTTCCATGTGTGCAGTGGTTTGCTCATATTGCATGTCTCATCAACACCTCGATGCTAAAATAGTCAAAAATTTCCCATAGAAATGTATGGGTGGGAACCTACTTTTGAATCCCTTGGTAAACCCATACCAAAGCAGGTATGCTCGAGGTGGCATTTAAAACAGATAGAGGAATGGTTACTGCTATCTTGCATGTGTGCAGTGGTTTGCTTATACTGCATGTCTCATCAACACCTTGATGCTAAGATAGTCAATATTTCCCATAGAGATATATGGGTGGTTTCCCATAGGAATGTATGGGTGGGTCCCTACTTTGGAATCGCTTGAGTAACCCATACAGAAGCAGGTATGCTCGAGGTGGCATTTAGAACAGATAGAGGAATGGTTACTGCTATCTTCCATGTGTGCAGTGGTTTGCTCATATTGCATGTCTCATCAACACCTCGATGCTAAGATAGTCAAAAATTTCCCATAGAAATGTATGGGTGGGAACCTACTTTTGAATCGCTTGGTAAACCCATACCAAAGCAGGTATGCTCGAGGTGGCATTTAAAACAGATAGAGGAATGGTTACTGCTATCTTCCATGTTTGCAGTGGTTTGCTCATATTGCATGTCTCATCAACACCTCCATGCTAAGATAGTAAAAAATTTCCCATAGAAATGTATGGGTGGGAACCTACTTTTGAATCGCTTGGTAAACCCATACCAAAGCAGGTATGCTCGGGGTGGCATTAAAAAGAGATAGAGGAGTGGTTACTGCTATCTTCCATGTGTGCAGTGGTTTGCTTATACTGCATGTCTCATCAACACCTCGATGCTAAGATAGTCAATATTTCCCATAGAGATGTATGGGTGGTTTCCCATAGGAATGTATGGGTGGGAACCTACTTTTGAATCGCTTGGGTAACCCATACCGAAGCAGGTATGCTCGAGGTGGCATTTAAAACAGATAGAGGAATGGTTACTGCTATCTTCCATGTGTGCAGTGGTTTACTCATATTGCATGTCTCATCAACACCTCCATGCTAAGATAGTAAAAAATTTCCCATAGAAATGTATGGGTGGGAACCTACTTTTGAATCGCTTGGTAAACCCATACCAAAGCAGGTATCCTCGAGGTGGCATTTAAAACAGATAGAGGAATGGTTACTGCTATCTTCCATGTGTGCAGTGGTTTTCTCATATTGCATGTCTCATCATCACCTCGATGCTAAGATAGTCAATATTTCCCATAGAAATGTATGGGTGGTTTCCCATAGGAATGTATGGGTGGGAAACTACTTTTGAATCGCTTGGGTAACCCATACCGAAGCAGGTATGCTCGAGGTGGCATTTAAAACAGATAGAGGAATGGTTACTGCTATCTTCCATGTGTGCAGTGGTTTACTCATATTGCATGTCTCATCAACACCTCCATGCTAAGATAGTAAAAAATTTCCCATAGAAATGTATGGGTGGGAACCTACTTTTGAATCGCTTGGTAAACCCATACCAAAGCAGGTATGCTCGGGGTGGCATTAAAAAGAGATAGAGGAGTGGTTACTGCTATCTTCCATGTGTGCAGTGGTTTGCATATACTTCATGTCTCATCAACACCTTGATGCTAAGATAGTCAATATTTCCCATAGAGATATATGGGTGGTTTCACATAGGAATGTATGGGTGGGTCCCTACTTTGGAATCGCTTGAGTAACCCATACAGAAGCAGGTATGCTCGAGGTGGCATTTAAAACAGATAGAGGAATGGTTACTGCTATCTTCCATGTGTGCAGTGGTTTGCTCATATTGCATGTCTCATCAACACCTCGATGCTAAGATAGTCAAAAATTTCCCATAGAAATGTATGGGTGGGAACCTACTTTTGAATCGCTTGGTAAACCCATACCAAAGCAGGTATCCTCGAGGTGGCATTTAAAACAGATAGAGGAATGGTTACTGCTATCTTCCATGTGTGCAGTGGTTTTCTCATATTGCATGTCTCATCATCACCTCGATGCTAAGATAGTCAATATTTCCCATAGAAATGTATGGGTGGTTTCCCATAGGAATGTATGGGTGGGAAACTACTTTTGAATCGCTTGGGTAACCCATACCGAAGCAGGTATGCTCGAGGTGGCATTTAAAACAGATAGAGGAATGGTTACTGCTATCTTCCATGTGTGCAGTGGTTTACTCATATTGCATGTCTCATCAACACCTCCATGCTAAGATAGTAAAAAATTTCCCATAGAAATGTATGGGTGGGAACCTACTTTTGAATCGCTTGGTAAACCCATACCAAAGCAGGTATGTTCGGGGTGGCATTAAAAAGAGATAGAGGAGTGGTTACTGCTATCTTCCATGTGTGCAGTGGTTTGCTTATACTGCATGTCTCATCAACACCTTGATGCTAAGATAGTCAATATTTCCCATAGAGATATATGGGTGGTTTCCCATAGGAATGAATGGGTTGGTCCCTACTTTGGAATCGCTTGAGTAACCCATACAGAAGCAGGTATGCTCGGGGTGGCATTTAAAACAGATAGAGGAATGGTTACTGCTATCTTCCATGTGTGCAGTGGTTTGCTCATATTGCATGTCTCATCAACACCTCGATGCTAAGATAGTCAAAAATTTCCCAATAGAAATGTATTGGTGGGAACCTACTTTGGAATCGCTTGGTAAACCCATACCAAAGCAGGTATCCTCAGGGTGGCATTTAAAACAGATAGTGGAATGGTTACTGCTATCTTCCATGTGTGCAGTGGTTTACTCATATTGCATGTCTCATCAACACCTCCATGCTAAGATAGTAAAAAATTTCCCATAGAAATGTATGGGTGGGAACCTACTTTTGAATCGCTTGGTAAACCCATACCAAAGCAGGTATGTTCGGGGTGGCATTAAAAAGAGATAGAGGAGTGGTTACTGCTATCTTCCATGTGTGCAGTGGTTTGCTCATACTGCATGTCTCATCAACACCTTGATGCTAAGATAGTCAATATTTCCCATAGAGATATATGGGTGGTTTCCCATAGGAATGTATTGGTGGGTCCCTACTTTGGAATCGCTTGAGTAACCCATACAGAAGCAGGTATGCTCGAGGTGGCATTTAAAACAGATAGAGGAATGGTTACTGCTATCTTCCATGTGTGCAGTGGTTTGCTCATATTGCATGTCTCATCAACACCTCGATGCTAAGATAGTCAAAAATTTCCCATAGAAATGTATGGGTGGGAACCTACTTTTGATTCGCTTGGTAAACCCATACCAAAGCAGGTATCCTCGAGGTGGCATTTAAAACAGATAGAGGAATGGTTACTGCTATCTTCCATGTGTGCAGTGGTTTTCTCATATTGCATGTCTCATCATCACCTCGATGCTAAGATAGTCAATATTTCCCATAGAGATGTATGGGTGGTTTCCCATAGGAATGTATGGGTGGGAACCTACTTTTGAATCGCTTGGTAAACCCATACCAAAGCAGGTATGCTCGAGGTGGCATTTAAAACAGATAGAGGAATGGTTACTGCTATCTTCCATGTTTGCAGTGGTTTGCTCATATTGCATGTCTCATCAACACCTCCATGCTAAGATAGTAAAAAATTTCCCATAGAAATGTATGGGTGGGAACCTACTTTTGAATCGCTTGGTAAACCCATACCAAAGCAGGTATGCTCGGGGTGGCATTAAAAAGAGATAGAGGAGTGGTTACTGCTATCTTCCATGTGTGCAGTGGTTTGCTTATACTGCATGTCTCATCAACACCTCGATGCTAAGATAGTCAATATTTCCCATAGAGATGTATGGGTGGTTTCCCATAGGAATGTATGGGTGGGAACCTACTTTTGAATCGCTTGGGTAACCCATACCGAAGCAGGTATGCTCGAGGTGGCATTTAAAACAGATAGAGGAATGGTTACTGCTATCTTCCATGTGTGCAGTGGTTTACTCATATTGCATGTCTCATCAACACCTCCATGCTAAGATAGTAAAAAATTTCCCATAGAAATGTATGGGTGGGAACCTACTTTTGAATCGCTTGGTAAACCCATACCAAAGCAGGTATGCTCGGGGTGGCATTAAAAAGAGATAGAGGAGTGGTTACTGCTATCTTCCATGTGTGCAGTGGTTTGCTTATACTGCATGTCTCATCAACACCTTGATGCTAAGATAGTCAATATTTCCCATAGAGATATATGGGTGGTTTCCCATAGGAATGTATGGGTGGGTCCCTACTTTGGAATCGCTTGAGTAACCCATACAGAAGCAGGTATGCTCGAGGTGGCATTTAAAACAGATAGAGGAATGGTTACTGCTATCTTCCATGTGTGCAGTGGTTTGCTCATATTGCATGTCTCATCAACACCTCGATGCTAAGATAGTCAAAAATTTCCCATAGAAATGTATGGGTGGGAACCTACTTTTGAATCGCTTGGTAAACCCATACCAAAGCAGGTATCCTCGAGGTGGCATTTAAAACAGATAGAGGAATGGTTACTGCTATCTTCCATGTGTGCAGTGGTTTTCTCATATTGCATGTCTCATCATCACCTCGATGCTAAGATAGTCAATATTTCCCATAGAAATGTATGGGTGGTTTCCCATAGGAATGTATGGGTGGGAAACTACTTTTGAATCGCTTGGGTAACCCATACCGAAGCAGGTATGCTCGAGGTGGCATTTAAAACAGATAGAGGAATGGTTACTGCTATCTTCCATGTGTGCAGTGGTTTACTCATATTGCATGTCTCATCAACACCTCCATGCTAAGATAGTAAAAAATTTCCCATAGAAATGTATGGGTGGGAACCTACTTTTGAATCGCTTGGTAAACCCATACCAAAGCAGGTATGTTCGGGGTGGCATTAAAAAGAGATAGAGGAGTGGTTACTGCTATCTTCCATGTGTGCAGTGGTTTGCTTATACTGCATGTCTCATCAACACCTTGATGCTAAGATAGTCAATATTTCCCATAGAGATATATGGGTGGTTTCCCATAGGAATGAATGGGTTGGTCCCTACTTTGGAATCGCTTGAGTAACCCATACAGAAGCAGGTATGCTCGGGGTGGCATTTAAAACAGATAGAGGAATGGTTACTGCTATCTTCCATGTGTGCAGTGGTTTGCTCATATTGCATGTCTCATCAACACCTCGATGCTAAGATAGTCAAAAATTTCCCAATAGAAATGTATTGGTGGGAACCTACTTTGGAATCGCTTGGTAAACCCATACCAAAGCAGGTATCCTCAGGGTGGCATTTAAAACAGATAGTGGAATGGTTACTGCTATCTTCCATGTGTGCAGTGGTTTACTCATATTGCATGTCTCATCAACACCTCCATGCTAAGATAGTAAAAAATTTCCCATAGAAATGTATGGGTGGGAACCTACTTTTGAATCGCTTGGTAAACCCATACCAAAGCAGGTATGTTCGGGGTGGCATTAAAAAGAGATAGAGGAGTGGTTACTGCTATCTTCCATGTGTGCAGTGGTTTGCTCATACTGCATGTCTCATCAACACCTTGATGCTAAGATAGTCAATATTTCCCATAGAGATATATGGGTGGTTTCCCATAGGAATGTATTGGTGGGTCCCTACTTTGGAATCGCTTGAGTAACCCATACAGAAGCAGGTATGCTCGAGGTGGCATTTAAAACAGATAGAGGAATGGTTACTGCTATCTTCCATGTGTGCAGTGGTTTGCTCATATTGCATGTCTCATCAACACCTCGATGCTAAGATAGTCAAAAATTTCCCATAGAAATGTATGGGTGGGAACCTACTTTTGATTCGCTTGGTAAACCCATACCAAAGCAGGTATCCTCGAGGTGGCATTTAAAACAGATAGAGGAATGGTTACTGCTATCTTCCATGTGTGCAGTGGTTTTCTCATATTGCATGTCTCATCATCACCTCGATGCTAAGATAGTCAATATTTCCCATAGAGATGTATGGGTGGTTTCCCATAGGAATGTATGGGTGGGAACCTACTTTTGAATCGCTTGGTAAACCCATACCAAAGCAGGTATGCTCGAGGTGGCATTTAAAACAGATAGAGGAATGGTTACTGCTATCTTCCATGTTTGCAGTGGTTTGCTCATATTGCATGTCTCATCAACACCTCCATGCTAAGATAGTAAAAAATTTCCCATAGAAATGTATGGGTGGGAACCTACTTTTGAATCGCTTGGTAAACCCATACCAAAGCAGGTATGCTCGGGGTGGCATTAAAAAGAGATAGAGGAGTGGTTACTGCTATCTTCCATGTGTGCAGTGGTTTGCTTATACTGCATGTCTCATCAACACCTCGATGCTAAGATAGTCAATATTTCCCATAGAGATGTATGGGTGGTTTCCCATAGGAATGTATGGGTGGGAACCTACTTTTGAATCGCTTGGGTAACCCATACCGAAGCAGGTATGCTCGAGGTGGCATTTAAAACAGATAGAGGAATGGTTACTGCTATCTTCCATGTGTGCAGTGGTTTACTCATATTGCATGTCTCATCAACACCTCCATGCTAAGATAGTAAAAAATTTCCCATAGAAATGTATGGGTGGGAACCTACTTTTGAATCGCTTGGTAAACCCATACCAAAGCAGGTATGCTCGGGGTGGCATTAAAAAGAGATAGAGGAGTGGTTACTGCTATCTTCCATGTGTGCAGTGGTTTGCTTATACTGCATGTCTCATCAACACCTTGATGCTAAGATAGTCAATATTTCCCATAGAGATATATGGGTGGTTTCCCATAGGAATGTATGGGTGGGTCCCTACTTTGGAATCGCTTGAGTAACCCATACAGAAGCAGGTATGCTCGAGGTGGCATTTAAAACAGATAGAGGAATGGTTACTGCTATCTTCCATGTGTGCAGTGGTTTGCTCATTTTGCATGTCTCATCAACACCTCGATGCTAAGATAGTCAAAAATTTCCCATAGAAATGTATGGGTGGGAACCTACTTTTGAATCGCTTGGTAAACCCATACCAAAGCAGGTATCCTCGAGGTGGCATTTAAAACAGATAGAGGAATGGTTACTGCTATCTTCCATGTGTGCAGTGGTTTTCTCATATTGCATGTCTCATCATCACCTCGATGCTAAGATAGTCAATATTTCCCATAGAGATGTATGGGTGGTTTCCCATAGGAATGTATGTGTGGGAACCTACTTTTGAATCGCTTGGGTAACCCATACCGAAGCAGGTATCCTCGAGGTGGCATTTAAAACAGATCGAGGAATGGTTACTGCTATCTTGCATGTGTGCAGTGGTTTACTCATATTGCATGTCTCATCAACACCTCGATGCTAAAATAGTCAAAAATTTCCCATAGAAATGTATGGGTGGGAACCTACTTTTGAATCGCTTGGTAAACCCATACCAAAGCAGGTATGCTCGAGGTGGCATTTAAAACAGATAGAGGAATGGTTACTGCTATCTTCCATGTTTGCAGTGGTTTGCTCATATTGCATGTCTCATCAACACCTCCATGCTAAGATAGTAAAAAATTTCCCATAGAAATGTATGGGTGGGAACCTACTTTTGAATCGCTTGGTAAACCCATACCAAAGCAGGTATGCTCGGGGTGGCATTAAAAAGAGATAGAGGAGTGGTTACTGCTATCTTCCATGTGTGCAGTGGTTTGCTTATACTGCATGTCTCATCAACACCTCGATGCTAAGATAGTCAATATTTCCCATAGAGATGTATGGGTGGTTTCCCATAGGAATGTATGGGTGGGAACCTACTTTTGAATCGCTTGGGTAACCCATACCGAAGCAGGTATGCTCGAGGTGGCATTTAAAACAGATAGAGGAATGGTTACTGCTATCTTCCATGTGTGCAGTGGTTTACTCATATTGCATGTCTCATCAACACCTCCATGCTAAGATAGTAAAAAATTTCCCATAGAAATGTATGGGTGGGAACCTACTTTTGAATCGCTTGGTAAACCCATACCAAAGCAGGTATGCTCGGGGTGGCATTAAAAAGAGATAGAGGAGTGGTTACTGCTATCTTCCATGTGTGCAGTGGTTTGCTTATACTGCATGTCTCATCAACACCTTGATGCTAAGATAGTCAATATTTCCCATAGAGATATATGGGTGGTTTCCCATAGGAATGTATGGGTGGGTCCCTACTTTGGAATCGCTTGAGTAACCCATACAGAAGCAGGTATGCTCGAGGTGGCATTTAAAACAGATAGAGGAATGGTTACTGCTATCTTCCATGTGTGCAGTGGTTTGCTCATATTGCATGTCTCATCAACACCTCGATGCTAAGATAGTCAAAAATTTCCCATAGAAATGTATGGGTGGGAACCTACTTTTGAATCGCTTGGTAAACCCATACCAAAGCAGGTATCCTCGAGGTGGCATTTAAAACAGATAGAGGAATGGTTACTGCTATCTTCCATGTGTGCAGTGGTTTTCTCATATTGCATGTCTCATCATCACCTCGATGCTAAGATAGTCAATATTTCCCATAGAGATGTATGGGTGGTTTCCCATAGGAATGTATGGGTGGGAACCTACTTTTGAATCGCTTGGTAAACCCATACCAAAGCAGGTATGCTCGAGGTGGCATTTAAAACAGATAGAGGAATGGTTACTGCTATCTTCCATGTTTGCAGTGGTTTGCTCATATTGCATGTCTCATCAACACCTCCATGCTAAGATAGTAAAAAATTTCCCATAGAAATGTATGGGTGGGAACCTACTTTTGAATCGCTTGGTAAACCCATACCAAAGCAGGTATGCTCGGGGTGGCATTAAAAAGAGATAGAGGAGTGGTTACTGCTATCTTCCATGTGTGCAGTGGTTTGCTTATACTGCATGTCTCATCAACACCTCGATGCTAAGATAGTCAATATTTCCCATAGAGATGTATGGGTGGTTTCCCATAGGAATGTATGGGTGGGAACCTACTTTTGAATCGCTTGGGTAACCCATACCGAAGCAGGTATGCTCGAGGTGGCATTTAAAACAGATAGAGGAATGGTTACTGCTATCTTCCATGTGTGCAGTGGTTTACTCATATTGCATGTCTCATCAACACCTCCATGCTAAGATAGTAAAAAATTTCCCATAGAAATGTATGGGTGGGAACCTACTTTTGAATCGCTTGGTAAACCCATACCAAAGCAGGTATGCTCGGGGTGGCATTAAAAAGAGATAGAGGAGTGGTTACTGCTATCTTCCATGTGTGCAGTGGTTTGCTTATACTGCATGTCTCATCAACACCTTGATGCTAAGATAGTCAATATTTCCCATAGAGATATATGGGTGGTTTCCCATAGGAATGTATGGGTGGGTCCCTACTTTGGAATCGCTTGAGTAACCCATACAGAAACAGGTATGCTCGAGGTGGCATTTAAAACAGATAGAGGAATGGTTACTGCTATCTTCCATGTGTGCAGTGGTTTGCTCATATTGCATGTCTCATCAACACCTCGATGCTAAGATAGTCAAAAATTTCCCATAGAAATGTATGGGTGGGAACCTACTTTTGAATCGCTTGGTAAACCCATACCAAAGCAGGTATCCTCGAGGTGGCATTTAAAACAGATAGAGGAATGGTTACTGCTATCTTCCATGTGTGCAGTGGTTTTCTCATATTGCATGTCTCATCATCACCTCGATGCTAAGATAGTCAATATGTCCCATAGAGATGTATGGGTGGTTTCCCATAGGAATGTATAGGTGGGAACCTACTTTTGAATCGCTTGGGTAACCCATACCGAAGCAGATATTGTCGAGGTGGCATTTAAAACAGATCGAGGAATGGTTACTGCTATCTTGCATGTGTGCAGTGGTTTGCTCATATTGCATGTCTCATCAACACCTCGATGCTAAAATAGTCAAAAATTTCCCATAGAAATGTATGGGTGGGAACCTACTTTTGAATCGCTTGTGTAACCCATACCGAAGCAGGTATGCTCGAGGTGGCATTTAAAACAGATAGAGGAATGGTTACTGCTATCTTCCATGTTTGCAGTGGTTTGCTCATATTGCATGTCTCATCAACACCTCCATGCTAAGATAGTAAAAAATTTCCCATAGAAATGTATGGGTGGGAACCTACTTTTGAATCGCTTGGTAAACCCATACCAAAGCAGGTATGCTCGGGGTGGCATTAATAAGAGATAGAGGAGTGGTTACTGCTATCTTCCATGTGTGCAGTGGTTTGCTTATACTGCATGTCTCATCAACACCTTGATGCTAAGATAGTCAATATTTCCCATTGAGATATATGGGTGGTTTCCCATAGGAATGTATGGGTGGGAAACTACTTTTGATTCGCTTGGTTATCCCATACCGAAGCAGGTATCCTCGGGGTGGCATTTAAAACAGATAGAGGAATGGTTACTGCTATCTTCCATGTGTGCAGTGGTTTGCTCATATTGCATGTCTCATCAACACCTCCATGCTAAGATAGTCAAAAATTTCCCATAGAAATGCATGGGTGGTGCAGGAGTCCGTCGCAGCGCGCCGAATTGTGCTGAATTTTTGCTGATTGAACCAAAGAAATCGGTCGCAGTGCGCCGAATTGTGCCGAATAACATATTGAAGATAGATCCTGCGAAACTGCAGCATTCCGTCTCAGCGCGCCGAATTGCGCGAATTGTTGCAGATTGATCCCGCCATAGTGAAGCAATCTGTCTCAGCGCGCCGAATTGCCCCGAATTGTTGCAGATTGATCCTGCGATAGTGCTGCAATCCGTTGGAACTCGCCGAATTGTTACAGATTGGTTCCGCGAAAGTGCTGCAATCCGTCGCAGCGCGCCGATTTGCGCCAAATTGTTACAGATTGATCCCGCAAAAGTGCACCAATCCGTCGCAGCGCGCCGAATTGCGCTGAATAATTACAGATTGATCCCGCAATCCCACTTCATTTACCACTACCAATCCCACTACCAAACCCGCTACCAATACCACTACCACAACCAATCCCACTACCAATCCCACTACCAATACCGCGGCCAATTCCACTACCACTACCACTTCCAATACCACTACCACTACCACTACCAATCCCACTACTAATCCCACTACCACTATAATTACCACTACCAATCCCACTACCAATCCCATTACCATTACCACTACCAATCCCACTACCAATCCCACTACCACTACCACTACCAATCCCACTACCACTACCACTACCAATTCCCCTACCAATCCCACTACCACTTCAATTTCCACTACCAATCCCACTACCAATCCCACTACCAATCCCACTAACAATCCCACTACCACTACCACTACCACTACCAATCCCACAATCACTACCACTACCAATCCCACTACCACTACCACTACAAAATCCCACTACCGATCCCACTACCACTACAATTACCACTACCAATCCCACTACCAATCCATGACAAATCCCACTACCAATCCCACTACCACTACCACTACCACTACCTATCCCACTACCAATCCCACTACCTCTACCACTACCACTACCAATCCCACTTACACTACCACTACCAATCCCACTACCAATCCCACTACCAATCCCACTACCAATCCCACTGCCACTACCACTACCACTACCAATCCCACTACCAATCCCACTACCTCTACCACTACCACTACCAATCCCACTACCACTACCACTACCACTACCAATCCCACTACCAATCCCACTACCACTACCACTACCACTACCACTACCAATCCCACTACCAATCCCACTACCAATCCCACTACCAATCCCACTACCACTGCCAATCCCACTACCAATCCCAGTACCAATACCACTACCAATCCCAATTCCAATCCCACTACCAATCCCACTACCACTACCACTACCACTACCAATCCCACTACCAATCCCTCTACCAATCCCACTACCAATCCCACTACCACTACCACTACCACTACCGATCCCACTACCAATCCCACTACCTCTACCACTACCACTACCAATCCCACTACCACTACCACTACCAATCCCACTACCAATCCCACTACCAATCCCACTACCAATCCCACTACCACTACCAATCCCACTACCAATCCCACTACCGATCCCACTACCACTACCACTACCAATCCCACTTCCAATCCCACTACCACTACCACTACCAATCCCACTAACACTACCACTACCAATTCCCCTACCAATCCCACTAATACTTCAATTTCCACTACCAATCCCACTACCAATCCCACTACCACTACCACTACCACTACCGATCCCACTACCAATCGCACTACCTCTACCACTACCACTACCAATCCCACTACCACTACCACTACCAATCCCACTACCAATCCCACTACCAATCCCACTACCAATCCCACTACCAATCCCACTACCACTACCACTACCACTTCCAATCCCACTACCACTACCACTACCACTACCGATTCCACTACCAATCCCACTACCACTACCACTACCACTACCAATCCCACTACCACTACCACTACCAATTCCCCTACCAATCCCACTACAACTACAATTTCCACTACCAATCCCACTACCAATCCCACTACCAATCACACTACCAATCCCACTACCACTACCACTACCAATCCCACTACCACTAAGCAATCGGTCTCGGCGCGCTGAAATGCTATGAACTGTTACAGATTGATCCTGCGAAAGTGCAGGAATCCGTCGCATTGGTAGGAATTGGTCCAAATGAATTCCTCCGAATTGCTCCAGCGGGAGCACTTGGGAGGAATTGGTCCAAATGAATTCCTCCGAATTGCTCCAGCGGGAGCAATTGGGAGGAATTGGTCCAAACGAATTGCTCCGAATTGCTCCCGCGGAAGCAATTGGTAGGAATTGGTCCAAACGAATTTCTCCGAATTGCTCCCGCGGAAGCAATTAGTAGGAATTGGTCCAAACGAATTGCTCCAAATTGCTCCCTCGGGAGCAATTGGGAGGAATTGGTCCAAACAAATTGCTCCGAATTGCTCCCGCGAGAGCAATTGGTAGGAATTGGTCCAAACGAATTGCTCCGAATTGCTCCCACGGGAGCAATTGGTAGGAATTGGTCCAAACGAATTGCTCCGAATTGCTCCCGCCGGAGCAATTGGAAGGAAGTGGTCCAAACGAATTCCTCCGAATTTCTCCCGCGGGAGCAATTGGGAGGAATTGGTCCAAATGAATTCCTCCGAATTGCTCCAGCGGGAGCAATTGGGAGGAATTGGTCCAAACGAATTCCTCCGAATTGCTCCCGCGGGGGCAATTGGGAGGAATTGGTCCAAACGAATTGCTCCGATTTGCTCCCGCGGGAGCAATTGGTAGGAATTGGTCCAAACGAATTGCTCCGAATTGCTCCCGCGGGAGCAATTGGTAGGAATTGGTCCAAACGAATTGCTTCGAATTCCATCGCGGGAGAAATTGGGAGGAATTGGTCCAAATGAATTGCTCCCAATTCCTTTTGCGGGAGCAATTGGTAGGAATTGGTCCAAACGAATTGCTCCGAATTGCTCCCGCCGGAGCAATTGGAAGGAATTGCTCCAAACGAATAGCTCCCAATTGCTCCCGCGGGAGCAATTGGGAGGATTTTGTCCAAACGAATTCCTCCGAATTGCTGCCGCGGGTTTCGTTGATTTGTACTTCAGCAAAGTGTGTGCAGGATGGTTTCCTGCACAATTAGCGACGATGATTTAGGCATAGATATTAGAGTATTACTTCTAATATCTATGATTTAGGCAACTCAATGTACGGCGCCAAAATTTTTGGCGCGAATAACCGTACACGCACTATATCTCCGTAACTGATGAAGTACAAATTAACGAACAGGAAAAAATCAATAGCGAATTAAAAGACCCTTTTACGAATGAATACCAATTTCGAAGCAACTTGAACTCTCCTACCTGAAGATGTCCCTCATATATACTGTACTTCACCCCATTAACTCAGAGAACACATAATTGCATGCATTGATTGCATTCATTACATACGACCACGCCCAACTAGTTACCCGCTAAACGCTCGGGTACCCATGCATGCATGCTATATAAGATCGTGATCAATTTTTAAAAATTCGTTTTTTTTCAAAAACTCCAAGCAATGGCAATTGTTGTGAATGCAAACGTTCTTGTGAGTTAGTGTGTATATAGGCACTTTTCATGGTCATTATGCCTCTCCATGTAGCCGCTAACCCGTGCTGGGTTAAAAGACTCCCTCATGGCACTGTACAACGCCAGAGACACACAGGAATTGTGCTGTTTCCAGTGCCATGACGCCTTTACCATCCGCTGGCAGGTAAGGGGGATAGGGGGGAAGAGAGGGAGGAGAGTGAGAAAGAGAATAGAGGAGGGAGGGAGAGAGAGAGAGAGAGAGAGAGAGAGAGAGAGAGAGAGAGAGAGAGAGAGAGAGAGAGAGAGAGAGAGAGAGAGAGAGAGAGAGAGAGAGAGAGAGAGAGTAAGAGAGAGGGAGAGCGAAGAGAGAGTAAGAGAGAGAGCGAGGAGAGAGAGACATACTCGAGAGAGAGAGACCCTCACTACACACACACACATCTAAAAATGTCCAATTTCTGAATTCACATGTTTCACTTGTACTCTTCCTTCCCTCGCTTATGTATCCAGGGCTCACGGGCGCCCTTACTGACCATCAATTCACCACCTGGCGCCGTTACCAAGCGATGTACCTCGCAAGCCCAGCGCTACATGCGCCATATCGTCCACGCCCACGGTGAGCTGAGACAGCAGCTACAAATGCTAACGGATTTATGAGCGTGCATGAAGTAACATTCACAGACGTATAGCGTGCTTAGCCTCACTAGTACTAACGCCGCTAATTATAATTTGCGTTTGATGGAGTCAATTTCGTAGGACATGCATGTCTCCGGGTTTGTGATTTGTTAAAATAGCAGTAGTATATCATGCATGCGAGGCAATTGCGCATTTAGAATGTCATCTGGGTACGTATGTATCAGTTAACCAATCTCTATATAGCCGATACCATGCAGAGGATTCCACCTCTTGCCTTGTATGGGCATATATTGTGACGTACGACTGTATAAGTAATTGAAAGCTACATGTACGGACAACAGGGTCCTTGTAAGCTTGCCGTCATCGATTAGCTCAGTGCCATGTTGCCATTTGTTCAACAAAGATCTTCTCATGATAATAACAAACCCCCCCCCCCCCCCCCCCCCCCCCCCCACCTGCACGTACTGATTAGTCTCGTTCCCAGACCCTCATACACAGCAGCGGATGGATTACATCACCGCTACGTGAAAAGAGGGTCTGGTGTACTCCTGTACAAATTTCCGCCCCGTCGTCCCGGAATGTTGGGACACCAATCAGATTCGAGGCATGCAATAATTGCATACCTCAGTTATTGTTTAAAGTTATTCGTAACCGATGACAATGGAGGGTCACCGAGGGTGTTCAGCTAGCTATTAAGACAGCGGATGGGTTAAAGACGAACAGCTACGAATAGTGGCAGACGTTCTCGGTGGTCGGGATGGCTTCGTTTGCCTTCCAACTGGGTATGGAAAGTCACTCCGTTACGCCATTTTTGTTGGCCTGTTAGATGGCCGCGTGTTGACAGCTTAGATGCCCGTGTCTTGGCTTGTTAGATGGCCGTGTGTTGGCCTGTTAGATGGCCGTGTGTTGGCTTGTTAGATGGCCGTGTGTTGACATGTTAGATGGCCGTGTGTTGGCTTGTTAGATGGCCGTGTGTTGGCCTGTTAGATGGCCGCGTGTTGGCTTGTTAGATGGCCGCGTGTTGACGCTTAGATGGACGTGTGTTAGCTTGTTAGATGGCCGCGTGTTGACCGCTTAGATGGACGTGTGTTGGCTTGTTAGATGGCCGTGTGTTGGCTTGTTAGATGGCCGTGTGTTGGCTTGTTAGATGGCCGTGTCTTAGCCAAAACTCGAGATAGCCGCGACCTTCATGCCAAAGTGCACTATCTATTGCTATCTTAGTAGAGGTGGATACTGAACAAACAAAGTGCCGACGATGTTCCTCCTTTAAGTCTTTGCCACACAGCTTCGTCAAATTGAAATTCTATAATTAATTGCATTCTTGCTTAATGCTAATTACATTCATAAATACGTCACTGCATTCCTCCCGACGTTGGGTTGCAATGTTATGTAATCGCAGGACAGAAATATGTACAGGAGTTCACCAGACTGTATATTGCGAATGCATATCAGGCTGGGGACGAGACTACGTACTGATAGCCTTGAGTAGTCCCTCTGAATGCTAAATATGCCAGCAGTGCTTCTGTATGTATGTGAAGGTACGGTTAGGTACCATCACGTAACAGCCGTTGTGCTAAAATGTCACACTCCCTTATACCTCTTGATGCCCAAACCACACCTAGATATGTTTCATACATGCATGCTAGATATGTGCTACCATTTGTAATTTATTGGGTCGAAAAGGGACCTAGCCATATTCCAGGAAGCAGCCATCAAATATGTAATTCAGGCCGCTGTCAAACTCCATGATGGACTGTCTAATTTTTAGTGCGTAAAAAAAAAAAAAGCTGTGTCTCTTAGAATGTGACGTTGAAAAATATGCGCTAAGTCCATTTTCGCGCCTCGACCCCGAATTATATTATTACGATGGGGTTGGCCCTTGGTCCCTGGATCCGCCACTCACGTTGAATTGGTGATCAACTTAATAACTGCTCATATTAAGTTATTGACATAATTTGGGTAGCGTGCACTCAAATATTATGTAACGGGTTACATGTGAACGATCTGGATTGCATGGTAAATAGCTAGCCAACGGCACTCCTCTGCAAATGTACCGAATTGGACGCGCTTTCGACGCTCATACCTGGAGACGGGTTGGCAAAATTTGTACACGCGGATAATAACTAGAGCACCAAAATGGTAGCGGGAACACCGAACAGGTGGAAGAAAACAGTTCACCTTTGCGAAGATAATCAGTGGCGGATCCAGGGGGGGGGGGGGGGGGGGGGGGGGGGGGGGGGGGGGGTGCGGAAGGGGCGTACGCCCCCCCTAACAAGCCGACCCAAAAAATGAATTTAAAATGAATTCCTGAAGCTCAATAATGCGGAACTCAAAAGCTTCTCAATGGGGGAGCTCACAGCGCTCCCCCATACCCCCTAGCTGGAGCTGGAGGGGCGGAGCCCCCTCCCGCACCCACCCCCTTTCCTACCCTGTGATTAATACGCCCCCCCTAACTTAAAATCCTGGATCCGCCACTGATAATTACATTAACTTGCAATTGGATTTAGATTTACTTTATATACAGGCATCCACCATCCTACTGCCGTCCATGCTCCAAAGACCATGAGGGGTACGTTGAATTGCTTTTGCCTGTGTATGGTATGGTAGCCGTAGCAACTGGGATGGGTGCAGAGTACGTGTATAATCATGGTTCATGCCTGCATGATTCGATTGTGTGTTCCCTGCATGATTTGATTTTGTGTGTTTGCGTGTGTATGTGTGTGTGTGTGTGTGTTGTGTGTGTGTGTGTGTGTGTGTGTGTGTGTGTGTGTGCGCACTTACTTGTATACTATTGTGATGAGGTCTGTTGCTTCTTGCTGCACACAGTCATCAACGTCGAGGAGCGCAGGCGGTCACGGACTGATAGGCGTCTGGCGGCTATGGAGAGGGCAATGGCTGCCCTGGCCCCACCACCACCACCACCACCACCAGTGGTCCAGGCCCCACCACCTGTTCTGGGAGCAGCAGCACCACCACCAGTTCTGGCAATAGCAGCACCACCACCACCACCAGTTCTGGACTCACCATCACCTCCTCAGGGAGGGGTCACTATGGCTGACATCATACAGAGGTTGGTGTACCTCGAGAACAGAGCACAGCGTGCAGACCACTTTGAGAGGCGGACGGTTGAACTGGAAGAGAAGGTGAAACATCTGGAGGCAATCATCTCTGCTGGTCTGCCGGCACCTGTCACCTCGTCCACCCCTGTAGCCCCTCGAGGAGGGTCTCCCCCAGCCAATTCAAACTGGCCGCCCTCCTCCTCTCGAGACGTGTACCACCAGTCCCCTTCCTCGCTCATTGACACCGAGGCCACCCAACGCTTCGTCACCACTGTTCCCATCACTCCGGCCCCTGCTACGCTCCAGACCTCGCCTGACCTGCCTCTCTCCTGCTCGGCTTCTGAAGCCACCATCCTGACCTACCATACTGCCCTAGAAACCTCTGTGGCCAAACCTGCCAGTGCCCCCAACACCGCATCTCCGCTAACCGCTGTTATCACACCTTCTGATCCATCACCTGTGCCCCTCCTTCCTGCCCCATCTCGCAGGAGACCTTCGCCTTCAGGCGAAATGCCTGGTCCTTCTGGGTATGTCCCCCCCTCCTCGTCCCCTTCGTCTTCTTCCTCTTCCTCCCTCCCCTTTGTTCCCCCTGCTTCTCGCCGTTCCGTTCGTAGGTTGGCAAGCCCGGATGTAGACGCCCCGCCCCCTAAGCGTCGTAGTGGGGGTGGTGTGTGAGGGGGGTGTGTTGTGTGTGTGTGGTGTGTTTGTGTGGTGTGTTTGTGTGTGGTGGGGGTGGGGTGTGGGGGGCTTGCCGGCCCCACATGACCTGGTGCTGAAAAGTAAAGTGGTGTGGAATTTGGAAATCTCATGTGTACCTCTTAGTGGAGCATTTCAACAGGGACGGAGTGTACCTAGTACTAACATAAACAGTGTACAGTGATACAAAATACACATGTGCAGAGCACAATGTGGTGTTGAAATGCACTCCATCCCCCACACCCATAATATTGAATCAAAGATGAGGGTGTTGGTGACCAGCTTGTGGTGTGCAAGGCACACACCTACCCCTCCCCCCCCCTTCTAATCCCCATCGCCATGGTACCAGTACACTGGTGCCTGCCATCATGTCCACGTCAGGTGTACCTCTGCTCCAATGGTCAGTACTGGTACACTGTTGCAGGGTAGGTGGGGAGGGTTTAGGGGATGAGGGTGGGGAGGGATGGGATGTGAGAAGTGGTGTGGTAAGGGGAGGGTGGAGGTTGGACCGTAGTGTGAAGTGAGGGGATGGGTGATGCATGTGGTGGTGCATGGGGGTGGTTACATTTTCTGTTGGGTGGGGTTTGAGCAACAGACCAGTGCTAACCAACCAGGGCACCCCCTTACTCTTGGCAGAGGTTGTTGCCATGGTCTCCACAACCATGCACTAGGGGACAAATGTCCTCTGTTCATAACTACATTCCCTCAATGATGGTACATAGCAACTACATTATCGAACGCTTCTAATCGCTTTCTATTTAATAGTAAACTTTTTTGAGACATTTAAAGTAGTTACTAGTGGTGTTCTAATCATTATTAGTTCATTGCTCCTCTGCTAATTAATAACATGCATGTCGGTCATTAATCGCTTAGTTTCTGATGTAGTTCTATGACGCCATCATTGATGTGATGTAGTTCTGACAAAAATAAGTGCAGGACATGTGGAGATCAGAGGTACCTCCTTCATGCTAGTAGCTGATCCACGGTTAGCAATGGTTGCCATGACCATGAAGGGGTGTGGTTTGGTTGCTATCTGGGTGCAGATGGTGCTGCAATGCACACAAGTTCCATTGAATCACCTCTACCCCATGCATCCAAGCCTCTCCCCTGTCACTGGCTACATTGCCTTACACCTGGGGGGGGGGGGGTGTCTCCCTCTGGATATTAGGTGTTGGATCCACAGGGAGACACCTCCATTGCCCACCACAGTAATACTCTCAAGGGTGTCACATGACACTGTTTCATCCATTGGCACTGCTGGTCATGTGACATTCTTATACAGTATTCTTGTGGGTCATTTAAGGTGGAAGGCAACATGGCTGGGTTAAGGCAACCATTGCTTGCCCTATCCCCACCTGTAGGGGGAGATGAAGTACCAACCTCACAGCTCCTTATAGTACTTCTGGCAGTGACTGTGAGCATCATGATTGTCAATGGAAGCCGCTAGGGTTTGCATTGAACATGATGATCCTCACACAGCTCTCAGGAGTACTATACGTATGCTGTAAGGGTTAGGACTATCTCCCTGGGATAGCTGTGGCAGCTTAAAAGGGTGTGGCTCTCTGACTAGCGTGGTCACCGATGGGACACAGGTGTGCAGGTACAGTGTACCGGAACAATGGTGGTGGGGATGGGGGAAAAGGGGAGGGGTGAAGGTGTGTGCCCACACCATGAGAGGTCATGTTGTTATGCTCCACGGCACCAGGTCATGTGGAAAGTGATGAGAACGGAACGGCTTAAAATTGTCCCCAAAAAAAACTAAAGTCTAAAAACTTCTTTTCCCGATCCCTCCCTCCCTCCTCCCTCGTCCCCTCCCTGGATATACCCGAAAGGACCTGGTGTTTCGTCGCGAGGGTTGGGGGGCTTCTGCAGGTGTGGGCAGAGGAGTGTGAGCCAGGGGGAGGTATGGTAATGGTGGAAGGTGGGGGGAGCTGGGAGGCGAGGGCATGGAGGTGTACAGCGGTGGAAGTGGAGGGATGACGGATGTTTGCGGGGAGAGGGAGGGAAGGGGAGGTGGGGGAGTACGGTGGGGTGTCAGGGTGGTGGTTGAGCAAGGGCCAGGTGTTTGGGTGTGGAAGGGTGAGGGGAGAGGGCGATGGGGAGGCCATCCTTGGGGAGGCAAAGAAGATCCTACTGTCCATCCAGGTGAGGGTTCAGCATTAAGGAGTACTTCAGATGAAGGTTATAACTTTGTGCATATGGCCTTCCACAGGGGGTGAGGTGATTTCTGATGTGCTAGCCTTTGCTGCTGCTGTGTGACTCTGGTGAGGAATGTGTGCTTTTAAGGATATCATGTGATCCATGTGTGACCTTTGTCTGCAGTTGATATGGCAGCCTCTTGGTGCTGTGACTGAAAAGAAGGTCTACGAGCTCGACTGCTACCAGGCTGATCTATGAGCTCGACAGCTGCAAGGCTGATCCCGAAAAGAAAATCTATAGCTCGACAGCTACCAGGCTGATCTCGAAAAGAAGGTCTATGAGCTCGACAGCTACAAGGCTGATCCAGAAAGGAAGGTCTATGATTTCGACAGCTACGAGGCTGATCCAGAAAAGAATATCTATGCTATGAGGCTGATCCAGAAAAGTAAGTCTCTTATCTCATGAAGATAATAACAAGTAATAAAAATATTCTCTATGAGAACGTATAGGATTGGAAGGCAATAATCTTGTCTAAAGGAAGGAAACAAAAGTCTAATAAAATGGGGAAATGTAATAGTTCTACTTTTGCACACAAACATTATGTCCTACAAATGGCAAAATATAGAACTTACATTTCCCCTCCTTGTTTCCTTCCTGTATTGACTTCCAATCTAATATGCCCCCAACATTCTCATAGAGAATGTTTTTTACTTCTTTGATGCCAAATGACCCAAGTGTGACCTTTTTCTGCTGTGGCGTATGACTCCCTATGGTATCTGTTGAAGCCTTATGCCCTCGATGAGAGATATTGATATGATGTGACCAAAGTTGTGGTGGTGTGATTTTGATATCCATTGGCTGCAGAATATATTGTGCTACAACAGAGCTGCTACAGTGATGAAAAGGTGCAGTAGTTCTATCAGCAATATGGCATTACCAGTATTCAATGTTGGTGGTGAGTATTGTGCTTGTGGTGGCTCCATGTGGTAATGATGTGGTTCCCTCTCCAGGCTCCTGTTATTCCCTGCACTGTGCAATACACATGTTCGATCGCCACCTCCAGGTGAGGATTGACGGATGTGATGTAATCCCAGATGTGATGTGATGGGGTCCTTTGTCTTCCACTGTATTCTTTGAGCCGCTCTAAACAAATCCCCCATCTGCACATCTCTAAACGTGCTAAATGACCAAACCTGCCTAACAATTTGGTACCTCATAGTATTATCAAACGTTTTTACATTTGCTACCTAGGACATCATGCTGTCCATAATAGATTGGTCATAGATCTGCATCCTTCCACAGGGCAAACGTCCTAGTCATTGCTGGATTATTACTGCCATTTTTATAGGACTACTGGATTACTTTCATGAGATAAAAACTCATTTGCTTATATTTTACAGACACTGGGAGATGATGTTGCATTCTTCATACAAATGTGGCCTTTTTTCTATGGCTAGTTTTTTGCAGGTTGTCGTGCGGTCTGCCTATTGTGAGCTCCACCCAGTTTTCAGGGAGCTACTCTCACTTTTGCGCTTTCACATGAGCAACTGACCACATCACCAACGTGGCGTGGCTACTCTACCCTTTTCAACCTTATGGCGCTTGGTAGCCTTTACCTTCCATATCACTATATGCTGTGGTAAAAATAACAATAGCTTACGAATGATGCTCATGCCATAGTTGATGTCTGTCTTATTTAAAACAGCAGGTTTAAATTATGGTTTTACCTTATTTGGATCAGAGTTAGAATGTTATAAAATTAACCATCATTTAAGTAGTGAATGTCAGATATGGTAATTATTGTTGCTCAAGCCTTATAAAAAAGATTTATTCATGTAACCTAAAAATACTCATGTGATTAATGACATCACCTGTTTTGTGGTGCAGCAAAGATGGCATGGCATGCCAAGCTGTGTCTCAGTGACAACTCAGTGATCTACTGTGCAATATCTTTTGATGCTCATCATCTTCATTCCAAATACATTGGAGTGGTTTTGTCATCCCAGGTGATTAAAGTATACTAGAGCCCACCACAACAGTGCTAACCTTATCGTCTGCTTCTCATCAATAGCACTGGTTTTTTCTCACAAAAGGAAGAACTGTAGAAGGCTTTATGATCAGAGAACACAACCGAACTGTCGCCCAAGAGAGCACTCACCCCTAAATAAGCTGGTCTCATAATGTTGACAACTACTAGTATTTGAATTGTTTAAAGCTTATTTAAAGGCAAGGGGTTCATGGAGTACTCTGTTGTGATTGGTGCATGTATCATTGTTGATGACATTCTCAAAAGCTCAAAAGCTTGAAAACATCTCTACTGCTGTGGAATGTATCACACTTGCCAGTGTCCTTATTTTTACGAAATGCAGCACTGACTGCCACATCATCCCGTAAAACGGAGTCACAGATGAAAAAGGCACCTTGATCACATGATATTTTTAAAAGACAATATCATCAAGGTCACGGGACACCAACATCCACAAGAAAAGAGAATCACACCTTCACTGAAAATCAGTGGGACATACAATATGTCACTTGATATTGGTGACACCCTTCTAACGTTACATCTTTTGTGGATGGTCCTACACACTGTCAAGCAGGAGATTGCTTTGCTGCAGCAGTTCTTGTCAGTCCACGTAAAGCAAAAGGTCAGAAGATGCAGTAGCACACTCACAGGAATTAAGTATGGTTTGCTCGATCTAAACCTTCAGACTGCTGCCAGTACAGTGGGAAAGCTATATGGAATAATATAGCATATTGTCATATAGATAACAGCCAAACATTTCCTTAATGCTGTCTGGAATGCACTAGATGAAATCTTTTAGCCGGTAGCAGTATTAGGGGACGTCAAGGTTATGAATATTGAAAAAGTCTTCTCTTTAGACATTTGATCTACTTAGGTGATGCGTTAGAGCAGTATAGGTCTGTGAAAATACTATGTTTAAGTCTTCAGTGGCATTAAGGTTAGGTTACAGGGTAATAGTATATTACGTGACATATGTTAAGGTTACAAGTATTAGGTGGCATCTGTAGATGTTACAAGTATTAGGTGACATCTGTGGAGGTTACAAGTATTAGGTGGTATCTGTAGAGGTTAGGTGACATCTGTAGAGGTTATAAGTATTTGGTGGTATCTGTAGAGGTTAGGTGACATCTGTGGAGGTTACAAGTATTACGTGGTATCTGTAGAGGTTAGGTGACATCTGTGGAGGTTACAAGTATTAGGTGGTATCTGTAGAGGTTAGGTGACATCTGTGGAGGTTACAAGTATTAGGTGGTATCTGTAGAGGTTAGGTGACATCTGTGGAGGTTACAAGTATTAGGTGGTATCTGTAGAGGTTAGTTGACATCTGAAGAGGTTACAAGTATTCTACACTCTTATACCACCTGATATACTGTGCTATGCAAGCAGCCTGCACAAAAGTTGGTGAAAAAACCTCCTGACAAGAGGTTTATTTGGACTGTCATATAAATTGCTGTTCTTAATTGAGACCATACTCTGCCTTCTGTATGTATGGTCTTTCATATCTTCCCTTGTATTTCTGTCTTCTCCACTCCAATGAAATATTTCAAACACCATCTTCACCATATCTTCCTAACTCTCAGCACTGTTTTTCTTTGTGGAGCCAAAGTAGGTTCATCAATCGTGCTGAGTCATTTGTGTTACCTTGGTAACACTGTTTGAAATGATGTGGTATTACAATGTAAATGAATTTCCAGTCCTTCTTGCCTCTTGCCATTTTTAAAAGTCTCTGAGGACTTGTACAAGATGCAGCAATATCCCTAACTGAGGATGCATAACCCACTTGATGGTATGTGCATGATACTCCCAGATGCCTCTATAACATGTCTACACTATAGAAAATCCACCAATAGCTTTTCTATGTGGTTTTCCGTGGGGGGTTACATGAGAACAGATCACTCTTTTGGACCTCCTGTAGTGTCCCGCCAAGACCAGCTTTATCAATGTTTATGCAATAATTGATGACGTAATTCTGTTGAAGGGTTCCCAGACCCGTACACTCCTAACCTTCTTCCACCAACGTTGCAGTTGAGCTTTCACTTCACTTTGAACTGATACAGCTGCAGACACAGACTCCACCTTGTGAGTCTTGTGTTGTCCTCCATCAGGCAATTGAGGGTGTGATATTCGATCTGTACTGCAAAGGATATCCTAGGAGGGTATACCTGGAAGGCATGGGTGGCTAGTTTGATTGCCAGGCACTCCTCAGTGGTGGAGTACCGCCTTTCCCTCTTGCTGAAATAGGCCACTGGATGCTCATTTTCAGTAGCAGCCCCCCCCCCCCCCCCCCCCCCCCCAAAATCTGATGCATCCATCCTAAGTACAAAGGGGCACTTGAAATTCGAACACTTCAGTACCGGACTTGTTCACAGGTGCTGCTTTAATGCCTCAAATGCCGCTACACACTTGGCATTCAAAACCAGGCAATTGGGTTGTTGCTTTTTGTTGCAAGAGTTGCATACTTCAGGATGAACATGTGGTAAGACATGGGAACACGCACTCATGTTCATCATCTTGAGCAGTGGGAATGCCTCCACTGTAGCTGCTTTGCCTTTCCCCATTTACCACTTGGCCCAAGTAGTGCATTCTAGGTTTGGCCGTGACCTAGTCTCTGAAACCTTTTGAGTATGACTGCTAGAACTGCTATGTGCTTATTGTCTATGTATGCCGGTGACCATTCCTTCAGCCTTTGTTACACGTCCTTCAAAGCACCCTGCAGTCCAAACTGCATCACTTTGAATTCAGATGGGTCAAAGGGTGTCACAAACACTTGTTGCCTCTGTTACCATGGGAACCTGATGGGAACCTGCCAGTATAGATCCTATGTAGATATGAACTTGGCTGTATTCAGACTGTTGATCAGTTTGTCCAATCAATCGTAGCATCTGAGAACAACCTGCCATCAACATTCAGCCTCCTGTTGTCCCATCTGTCTGGACTATGGGGGCTACCCATTCACCATTTGATATCGTGGCAACCCAGCCTTCCACCGTCCCCTTGAGTACTCATTTCACCGTGTCCCTGTTACATATGGTTAGCCAAGAGCAGCTTAATATAGTTTATCAATGTTCAAGTAATAGTTGATGACGTAGTGATTATGTGGAAGGGTTCCCAGACTCTTGCATCATTTTAAACCATTGCATAAAAATACTTCACTTGTCCATTGGATACAAGGTGGTGCTTTCAATACCCACACAAACTACTTATTGGCATTTTACGTCTTTTATAAAAGGCTTGAGCAGCATTAATAACTTCATCAGATAACCATTCACCTTAATATGCTCTGATTATTTGTATACCATACTAACTCTGATCCAATAAAGACAAACCGGTTAAACGTGCACTTTGACATTCATCATTGCTACAATTCAATCGACAGCATCTAATCCTGATTAAAATTAAAAATCCTGGATCTCACCATAACAGTTCTCATTGCCATACAATCATACCTTTTTGTTTTGAGTGCCACAAAATATAAAGCAAATCCACACTGTTACTACAGAATAAACTCCAATACAATTGACTAGCTTCTGATCCACACTGTCACTACAGAATAAAGTCACACTTCACATGATGGTTGTAATGAGACAATCCTCACCAAAGACACAGGCCACTAAAGAGAATTACACCCATCATTGCTGAAAAACGAAGCTTGGATCCAGTCTGCTATCACTTGAAAGGATTAAAAAGCTTGGTGGTCCACAAAATGAGTTGTCCTTTAGTATCAATCTTTGCAGAGGAACAACACCTATGGAAACTACTGGGTGTTGGCCATTCCACAACTGCCTTTATGTTTGCTTCATCTGAAGGTAAATCATGTTGCTGAAAAAATACAACCTAGACCTGTATGTTACCTTTGACATTCCTATTTGGCACTTGCTCCTTCACAATGTAAGCCCTGCTGTCTTCAACTAAGAAAAAATGGAGGATAAGTGTAGGTAGCTGCCAATACCCTACTTTGTTAGAACCAAAAATTGGAATAGCACTACACTCAACCATTGTGTGAAGGGTGTCAGCCTCAATAACTGCAGCACTGCACTTCTTGATATACTGCTTTCCAGAATGTTTTCAGTAGCTCTTTTTGTTGCAAAGTGCGCTGTAATTCAGAATGACTACTGAACAAAGACATGCAGCACTAATGATCAATAATGCAACAATTGCAGAGTTAAGCATAAGAAAAGCAAATCACATTCTACGCACAGAAAATTGTGCAATGGGGAAGGTCTTCCCCTGCACAGACAAATACTCTTTTCATGAAATAAAATTCTAGAGCTTCATTGACGCTAGTCTAATCTTCAAGCAGATGGAAGGGGAGACTTACCGTAACCTTTCTGCACTTCCCTGCTAGTTACGTCTGACCAGACGAGTCCATCATCATGATGTCAAAGTGACCTTTAATCCAGTGAAAAGAACCTCAGCATTTATGACCTGAAATGGAAAATAGCATGCTTAATATTAATAAGAAGAAATGAAATAAACAGGCTCCTGTTAATAATTTTATTTTTAAATAATTTAATTCTATCTACCTGTTTGCTTTACGTTTAAACATTTCATCAATTTTGTGGACCATTTTCAAATCCTTTGGCACATTTTATATGGTCAGATCCGCACAGGTCTCTTCTACCTTTCATGCTCAAAGATAAATGCCCTGGAGCAGACACTACACTCCGCCTTGGGCTCAGATGTGTTTGTAATGCAAGGGTATTTTGATGGCCAGGCGTTTGCTGCCATTTCGTTATGTAGCAGAGCAGTGTGCCACAGGTCCATCATCATCCACATCATTGTCACAAAAGCCATTGGCCATCTTCTTGTAAATTTGTCTTTTACAAACGCAGTGCACATGAAATTGTATGACACTAGTGTGAGACTTGGCAGGTGTCTTCAACACTGTTGACTCCTGTGGTGCCAGGTCTGCTGGCTGCAGTACACATTGACCTGTTCTACTTTTGGTACATTAAATGGAGTAGTAGTGAAACCAAGGTGTAGTCCATGTTCTTTAAGGAAAGAATTCCAGGTGTAGTGAGAACCTTGACTACAATGAACTTTCATTTCACCAGGCTCCAGCCCCACTGTTTTAACATGTTCCAGGATGGGTATTCCATCTCCCACTGCCGATATCAACCGCAGTCCAGGCTTCCACTAAGATGCCACTACCCTTGGAGTGTTCACAGCTATTTCATGCTTAAGAAGTGAAATGAATTATCTAAATCTTAACATTATTTCATGCCAATGTCGAAGTGACCCTGAATCACCTCGGCATTTATGACCTGAAATGGAGAATAGCATTCTTAATATTCATCAAAGAAGAAAAGAAAAAAAACAGGCTCCCATGATTAGTATATTAGTTTTCTGAAATCTTTATATGTTCGCAGCTGCTGCTTAAGAAGTGAAATGAATTATACAAATCTAACATTATTTCTAACTATGTCAATGCTTATATTTGCTACTTTGCGTTTTTACTGCTGCTACTATTAATGGTATTAGCAACAGTTTAGTGCAAAGTGTCCTTGCCTACTGTATTAAAAAAAAAGGTGATTAGTCATATCTGGCTGTCGTTGGTTATTGGATTGCCTGTTGTTAGAATAGTGTACTTGTGCAACAGTGCTACCTGTTCCTTGAGTCCGTCAATCTTCTGGTCATCACTGGTGCAAGAATAGCCAATGGTACATCTCAGGCATCACATGATCCAATAACTTCTTGAGTTCCTGACTGAACAGAGACACTGATTCACAGCTTATGCAAAGTGTCTAAAATGTTTAAACCAATCAGCATAATAGTCATGCAGTCCTTATTTTCATCTTCACCAAGCTGCAAGTACTTCCCCATCAAGTGGGGTCGGCAGTTTGACTGCTTTCACTTTCATTTGCCACACTGCATATGTCAAACACTGAAACCACTCAGCAGTCTCCCCAGAAGAGATGGGTTTTGGCACTCTTAATTGCATCGCTTGATACAGCCATTCTCTGCTACCAATGTGGCAAAGGTCTTCTATGTCAAGGGTGAGAGTAGGATATTTGATAACAATTCAATCATTTATGTTCACACTTATGGTGTCCTCGATGACTGCCACATCTACCTGTTAAAGGGAATCACACCATTACTAGGGGGGAAAAAGTCACGTGATGTGCACCAATGCATACCCCATCAACCCATAAATGGAATCATGCAGTCACTGCAAAGACAGGTGCATCTTTTTGGGCATAAAAGTTCATTATGGCGATGCCCATCCAAGGAGGCAGCAATTCCTGTGAATTCTTTACTGCATCGTGTCTGCTCTTTTGCTACATGTGGAGATACTGACAAGAGATAACAGCCAAACATTTCTATAATGCTGTCTGGAAGAAATCGTTTAGTAGGTAGCAAGCAGTACTAGGTGATGTCAAACAAGTGGTGTGGTTAGGAGTACAGAAAATACACATGCAATCTAGATGTACTGGTGATATGTTCTGTAGAGGTTAGGTTTCATAGATCTGTAGGCAACATCTGTAGAGGGACAAGTATTAGGTGACATCTATAGAGGTTACAAGTATTAGGTGACATCTGTAAAGGGTACAAGTATTAGGTGACATCTGTAGAGGGTACAAGTATTAGGTGACATCGTTAGAGGCATCTAGAGGGTATGTTAGGTGACATCCGTACGGAGTAACAAAGATTAATATACCTCCTGACATACCAAGCAGATTAAAGTTGGTGAAACCATAGACTGTTATTTGGACAGTTATATAAATTGCTGTTCTTAATTGAGACCATACTCTGCCTTCTGTATGTGTGGTCTTTCATATCTTCCCTTGTATTTCTGTCTTCTCCACTCAAACGAAATATTTCAAACACTATCTTCCTATTTCTCAGCACCATTTTTCTTAGTGGAGCCAAAGCAGGTTCCATCAATTCTGCTGAATCATTTGTGTTATACTTGTAGCACTGTTTGAAATACTGTGGTATTACAGTGATAATCCTGATGCATTGGCTGGAAAGTTCCTGTCCTTGCCTCTTGCTGTTTGTAAAAGCCTCTGAGGATTGATAATAGACAGAGCTTGTGCAATATCCCTAACTGGGGATATATAAACCCGCTTGATGGTATGCACATGATACTGCATACTCCCAAATGCTTGTTTAACATGACTACACTATAGAAAATCCACCAATAGCTTTTCCTGGACCCTTACACTCCTAGTCTTCCACTGACATAGCAGTTGAGCCTTCACTTCACTTTGTCCTAATTATACAGCTGCAGACCCAGACTTTACCTTGTGAGTCTTGCGTTGTCCTCCTTCAAGGCATCAAGCCATCCAGGGTTTGATAATCGGTCTGTACTGTGAAGGATATCCCAATAAGGTATACCTGGAAGGTTAGCTTGATTGGCAGGCACTCCTTCTCAGTGGTGGAGTATGCCACTTTTACCATGGTAATAGCATCTTGCTGAAGTAGGCCACTGGGTGCTCGTTGTCAGTATGACAGCCCAGCTCCAACACACCATTCATCTGGAGTACAAGGGATGCTTGAAGTTTGGACAATTCAGTTCACAGCTGCCACTTTAATGCCCCAACTTGCCTCTATACACTTGGTATTCAAAACCAGGCAATTGGGTTGTTGCTTTTTGTTGCAAGTGTTGCATACTTCAGGATGAACTTGTGTTAAGACATAGGAACACACTCACATTCTTCATCTTGTACAGTGGTCCACTGTAGCTACTTCGCCTTTCCCATTTACCACTTGGCCCAAGTAGTGCATTCTAGGTTTGGCTGTGGCCTGGTCCCCTGAGTACTGCTGCTAGAACTGGTATGTGCTTGTTCTCAATGGACAACCTTATGGCTTATCTATGCTGGTGACCATTCCTTCAGCCCTTGTTACACGTTGGAAGGTAGCACCCTGGTGTCCAAACTTCATTATGTTGAATTTGGACTGACCAAAGGGTGCCACACTGTTTTCCTTGTTGCCTCTGCTACCATGGGAACATGGTGGAACCTGCCAGTATTCCCTGTGATAGATCATATGTAGATATGAACTTGGCTGTATTGAGAATGTTGATCAGTTTGTCCGATCGTAGCATCTGATAACAGCCTGCCATCAGTATTCAGCATCCTGTTGTCCCATCTTTCTGACATCTCATGCATCACATGATCCAATAACTTCTTGAGTTCCTGACTGAACAGAGACACTGATTCACCAGGTAGCAGCTTACCCGAAGCGTCTAAAATGTTTAAATCAATCGCCATCAACAGTTGTGTAGTCCTTTTTTCATCTTCACCAAGCTACAAGTACTTCCCCTTCAAGCAGCCTCAGCAGTTTGACTGCTTTCACTTTCATTTGCCACACTTCATATGTCAAACACTGAAACCAATCAGCAGTCTCCCCAGAAGAGAAAGGTTTTGGTACTCTGATATGCTACCAATGTGACAAACTGGACATCTGTAGAGGGTACAAGTATTGGATGACATCTGTAGAGGGTACAAGTATTAGGTGACATCTGTAGAGGGTACAAGTATTGGATGACATCTGTAGAGGGTACACGTATTAAATGACATCTCCAAATAGAATGGACTAGCTTCTTATCCCGATTAAAATGTCATCGTGGATGTCCCCACTACAGTGCAATGTCTTCTATTCTCCTATCGACTAAACTTTGTACCTACACCATACACAGTTGCAGCTACATCATATACAGTATGCGGCTACATCATATACAGTATGCGGCTACATCATATACAGTATGCGGCTACATCACATACAGTATGCGGCTACATCATACACATTATGCAGCTACATCAAAGGTTACAAGTAGTAGGTGGTATCTGTAGAGGTTACAAGTATTAGGTGGTACCTGTAAAGGTTACAAGTATTACGTAGTATATGTAGAGGTTAGGTGTTAGGTGACATCTGTGGAGGTTACAAGTATTAGGTGGTATCTGTTGAGGGTAGGTGACATCTGTGGAGGTTACAAGTATTAGGTGGTATCTGTTGAGGTTAGGTGACATCTTGTGGAGGTTAAAAGTATTCTACACTCTTACCTTCTGATATGCTGTGCAATTGATCTATGCCAGCAGCGTGCACAAAAGTTGGTGAAACCATTGTTATACAAAATTAAACAACCTCCTGACGAGAGGTTTATTTGGACAGTCATATAAATTGCTGTTCTTAATTGAGATCATATTCTGCCTTCTGTATGTATGGTCTTTCATATCTTCCCTTGTATTTCTGTCTTCTCCACTCCAATGATATATTACAAAGACCATCTTCACCATATCTTTCTAGCTTTCAGCACCGTTTTTCTTAGTGGAGTTGAAGTAGGTTCATCAATTGTGCTGAATCATTTGTGTTACACTGGTAACATTGTTTGAAATGCTGTGGTGTTATTGTGATAATGGCTGAAAATTTCCTGTTCTTGCCTCTTGCCATTTGTAATAGTCTCTGAGGACTCGTACACAATGCAGCAATATCCATAACTGAGGATATATAACCCGCTTGATGGTATACACATGATACTGCGTACTCCCAAATGCCTGTATAACATGACTACACTAGGACTACTGAACAAAGACATGCAGCACTAATGAGTACAACAATAATGCAGAGTTAAGCATAAGAAAAGCAAATTACATTCTACGCACAAAAAATTGTGCAAGGGTGAAGGTCTTCCCCTGCACAGATGAATTCTCTTTCATGAAATAAAAATCCAGAGCCTCATTGACACTAGTCTAATCTTCAAGCAGATGGAGGGGGAGACTTACCATAACCCTTCCGCACTTCCCTGTAAGTTACTCTGACCAGACGAGTCCATCGTGAGGTCAACGTGACCTTAAATCCACTGAAAAGAACCACAACATTTATGACCTGAAATGGAGAATAGCATTCTTAATATTCATCTAGAAGAAAAGAAAAAAACAGGCTCGGGTGATTAGTATATTTATTTTCTAAACTCTTTATATGTTCGCAGCTGCTGCTTAAGAAATGAAATGGATTATTAAAATCTAACACTATGTCGATGCTTATTGTTGCTACTTTGCTGCTGCTACTAATAATGGTATTAGCAACAGTTTAGTGCAATGCGTCCATGCCTACTGTAATTTAAAAAATGAGGTGATTGATCATATCTGGCTGTCGTTGGCCTGTTGTTGGAATAGTGTACTTGTGCAACAGTGCTACCTGTTCCTTGAGTCCGTCAATCTTCTGGTCATCACTTGCTCCTTTGTGTCAAGAGTTCATCGATGTAACGCTGGCTATCGGCTGCTGTTCTTCCAGTGACATTAACCGTTTTGTGTGCTGGATAGTTCAGTGGTTTGCCCGCAGCTGTTTTCTGACGTGTAATGGTAGTCCCACAAACTGGTGCATGAACAGCTACTGGTACATCTCAGGCATCACATGATTCAATAACTTCTTGAGTTCCTGACTGAACAGAGACACTGATTCACCTGGTAGTAGCAGCTTATGCAAAGTGTCTAAAATGTTTAAACCAATCAGCATAATGATCACGCAGTCATTTTTTTCATCTTCACCAAGCTGCAAGTACTTCCCCATCAAGTGGGGTCGGCAGTTTGACTGCTTTCACCTCATCATTTGCCACACTGCATATGTCAAATGCTGAAACCACTCATCAGCAGTCTCCCCAGAATGATGGGTTTTGGCATTCTAATTGCATCGCTTGATACAGCCATTCTCTGCTACCAATGTGAAAAAGGGTGAGAGCTGGACATTTAATATCATTTGATTTGAATATGTTCACACTTGTGGTGTCCTCGATGACTACCACATCTACCTGTTAAATGGAATCACACTATTACTAGGAAAAAAAAAGTCATGTGATGTGCACCAATGCATACCCCATCAACCCATAAATGGAATCATACAGTCACTGCTAAGACAAATGCATCTTGTTGGGCATAAAAGTTCATTATGGTGATGCCCATCCAAGAAAGCAATTCCTGTGAATTCTCTACTGCATCGTGTCTGCTCTTTTGCTACAGACAAGAGATAACAGCCGAACATTTCTATGATGCTGTCTGGAAGAAATCGTTTAGTAGGTAGCAAGCGATACTAGGTGATGTCAAGCAAGTGGTGTGGTTAGGAGAACTGAAAATACTCATGCAATCTAGATGTACTAATGATATGTTCTGTAGAGGTTAGGTTTCATCTGTAGGTGACATCTGTAGAGGTTATAAGTGTTAGTTGGCATCTGTAGAGGTTAGGTCACAGCTGTAGGGTACAAGTACTAGGTGACATCTGTAGAGGGTACAAGTACTAGGTGTCAACATCTGTAGAGGGTACAAGTACTAGGTGACATCTGTAGAGGTTGCAAGTATTAGCGGACATCTGTAGAGGGTACAAGTATTAGGTGACATCATTAGGGGCATCTAGAAAGTACTAGATGACATCTGTAGAGGGTGTAAGTACTAGGTGACATCTGTAGAGGTTACAATTATTAGGGGACTTCTGTAGAGGGTATAAGTATAAGGTGACATTGTTAGTGGTATTTAGAGGGTTCTTTTAGTGACATCTGTAGGGAGTAACGAAGATAAATATGGCATTATGTATGCATTTTGCTTCATTGAAGATTATATATCATTTGAAAATGTCCTCCTCCTGACATACCAAGCAGATGAAAGTTGGTAAAACCATAGACTCCTGACAAGAGCAAAGTTATATAAATTGCTGTTATTCATTGAGGTCATATTCTGCCTTCTGTATGTATGGTCTTTCATATCTCCCCTTGTATTTCTTTTTTCTCCACTTCAAAAATATCTTCCTATTTCTCAGCACCTTTTTTTTCTTTTAATGGAGCCAAACCAAGGTTCCATCAATTCTGCTGAATCATTTGTGTTATACTAGTAGCACTTTTTGAAATGCTGTGGTATTACAGTGATAATCCTGATGCATTGGCTGCAAAGTTCCTGTCCTTGCCTCTTGCTGATTGTAAAAGCCTCTAAGGATTGATAATAGACAGGGCTTGTGCAATATCCCTAACTGAGGATATATAACCCACTTGATGGTATGTGCATGATACTATCAAATGCCTGTATAACTATAGAAAATCCACCAATAGCTTTTCCTGGACCCTTACACTCCTAGTCTTCCACTGACATAGTAGTTGAGCCTTCACTTCACTTTGCCCTAATTATACAGCTGCAGACCCAGACTTTACCTTGTGAGTCTTGTCCTCCTCCAAGCCATCAAGCCACTCCAGGGTTCGATAATCGGTCAGTACTATGAAGGATATCACTAAAAGGTATACCTGGAGGTTAGCTTTATTGGCAGGCACTCCTTCTCAGTGGTGGAGTATGCCACTTTTACCATGGTAATAGCATCTTGCTATAGTAGGCCACTGGGTGCTCGTTGTCAGTATGACAGCCCAACTCCAACACACCATTCATCTGGAGTACAAGGGATGCTTGAAGTTTGGACAATTCAGTTCACAGCTGCCACTTTAATGCCTCAACTTACTTCTACACACTGGGTATTCAAAACCAGGCAATTGGGTTGTTGCTTTTTGTTTGAAGTATTGCATACTTCAGGATGAACTTGTTGTAAGACATACGAACACTCATACTCTTCATCTTGAGCAGTGGGAATGCCTCCACTGTAGCAACTTCGCCTTTCACTTGGCCCAAGTAATGCATTCTAATTTTGGCCGTGGCCTGGTCCCCTGAGTACTGCTGCTAGAACTGGTATGTGCTTGCTCTCAATGGACAACCTCATCATTTATCTATGCTGGTGACCATTCCTTCAGCCCTTGTTACACGTTGGAAGGTAGCACCCTGGTGTCTAAACGACATGTTGAATTTGGACTGACCAAAGGGTGTCACACTGTTTTCCTTGTTGCCTCTGCTACCATGGGGAACATGATGGAACCTGCCAGTATTCCCTGTGATAGATCATATGTAGATATGAACTTGGCTGTATTCAGAATGTTGATCAGTTTGTCCAATTGTAGCATCTGATAACAGCCTGCCATCAGTATTTAGCCTCCTGTAGTCCCATCTTTCTGACATCTCATGCATCACATGATCCAATAACTTCTTGTGTTCCTGACTGAACAGAGATACTGATTCACCTGTTTAGCAGCTTATGCGAAGCATCTAAAATGGTTAAACCAATCGCCATCAACACTCGTACAGTCCTTTTTTCATTTTCACTCAGCTACAAGTACTTCCCCTTCAAGCAGGGTCGGCAGTTTGACAGCTTTCACCTTCATTTGCCGCACTGCATATGTCAAACGCTGAAACCAACCAACAGTCTCCCCAGAAGAGAAAGGTTTTGGCAGTCTCCCCAGAAGAGAAAGGTTTTGGTACTCTAATATGCTACCAATGTGACAAACTGGACATCTGTAGATGGGTACAAGTATTAGGTGACATCTGTAGAGGGTACAAGTATTGGATGACATCTGTAGAGGATACACGTATTAGGTGACATCTCCAAATACAATGGACTAGCTTCTTTATCATGATTAAAATGTCATCATGGATCTCACAACTACAGTGCATTGACTTCAATTCTCCTTTCGACTGACTAACTTTGTAGCTACATCATCTGCAGTATGACACCATATCTACAGTATGCGACTACACCATATACAGTATGCAGCTACATCATATACAGTATGCGGCTACACCATATACAGTATGCGGCTACATCACATACAGTATGCGGCTACATCATTCACAGTATGTGGCTACATCATATACAGAATGCGACTACGTCATATACAGTATGCAGCTACATCATACACAGTATGCAGCTACATCATACACAGTATGCAGCTACACCATACACAGTATGCAGCTACATCATATACAGTATGCAGCTACATCATATACAGTATGCAGCTACATCATACACAGTATGCGGCTACACCATACACAGTATGCGGCTACATCATATACAGTAGGCAGCTACACCATATACAGTATGCTGCTACATCATACACAGTATGCGGCTACACCATACACAGTATGCAGCTACATCATACACAGTATGCAGCTACACCATACACAGTATGCAGCTACATCATATACAGTATGCGGCTACACCATACACAGTATGCGGCTACACCATACACAGTATGCAGCTACATCATATACAGTATGCGGCTACACCATACACAGTATGCGGCTACACCATACACAGTATGCAGCTACATCATACACAGTATGCGGCTACACCATACACAGTATGCAGCTACATCATATACAGTATGCAGCTACATCATACACAGTATGCGGCTACACCATACACAGTATGCAGCTACATCATATACAGTATGCGGCTACACCATACACAGTATGCGGCTACATCATATACAGTATGCAGCTACACCATATACAGTATGCAGCTACATCATACACTGTATGCGGCTACACCATACACAGTATGCAGCTACATCATACACAGTATGCGGCTACACCATACACAGTATGCGGCTACACCATACACAGTATGCGGCTACATCATATACAGTATGCGGCTACATCATATACAGTATGCAGCTACATCATATACAGTATGCAGCTACACCATATACAGTATGCAGCTACATCATACACTGTATGCGGCTACACCATACACAGTATGCAGCTACATCATACACAGTATGCGGCTACATCATATACAGTATGCAGCTACACCATACACAGTATGCGGCTACACCATACACAGTATGCGGCTACACCATACACAGTATGCGGCTACATCATATACAGTATGCGGCTACATCATATACAGTATGCAGCTACATCATATACAGTATGCGGCTACACCATACACAGTATGCAGCTACATCATATACAGTATGCAGCTACATTATATACAGTATGCGGCTACACCATACACAGTATGCAGCTACATCATACACAGTATGCGGCTACATCATATACAGTATGCAGCTACATCATATACAGTATGCAGCTACATCATACACAGTATGCGGCTACACTATATACAGTATGCGGCTACATCATATACAGTATGCAGCTACATCATATACAGTATGCAGCTACATCATACACAGTATGCGGCTACACCATACACAGTATGCGGCTACATCATATACAGTATGCAGCTACATCATATACAGTATGCGGCTACACCATACACAGTATGCAGCTACATCATATACAGTATGCAGCTACATCATACACAGTATGCGGCTACACCATACACAGTATGCAGCTACATCATACACAGTATGCAGCTACATCATATACAGTATGCAGCTACATCATACACAGTATGCGGCTACACCATATACAGTATGCGGCTACATCATATACAGTATGCAGCTACATCATATACAGTATGCAGCTACACCATACACAGTATGCGGCTACATCATATACAGTATGCAGCTACACCATACACAGTATGCGGCTACACCATACACAGTATGCGGCTACACCATACACAGTATGCAGCTACACCATACACTGTATGCAGCTACATCATATACAGCATGCAGCTACATCATACACAGTATGCAGCTACATCATATACAGTATGCGGCTACACCATACACAGTATGCAGCTACATCATATACAGTATGCGGCTACATCATATACAGTATGCAGCTACATCATACACTGTATGCGGCTACACCATACACAGTATGCAGCTACATCATACACAGTATGCGGCTACATCATATACAGTATGCAGCTACACCATACACAGTATGCGGCTACACCATACACAGTATGCGGCTACACCATACACAGTATGCAGCTACATCATATACAGTATGCAGCTACATTATATACAGTATGCGGCTACACCATACACAGTATGCAGCTACATCATACACAGTATGCGGCTACATCATATACAGTATGCAGCTACATCATATACAGTATGCGGCTACATCATATACAGTATGCAGCTACATCATATACAGTATGCGGCTACACCATACACAGTATGCAGCTACATCATATACAGTATGCAGCTACATCATATACAGTATGCAGCTACATCATACACAGTATGCGGCTACACTATATACAGTATGCGGCTACATCATATACAGTATGCAGCTACATCATATACAGTATGCAGCTACATCATACACAGTATGCGGCTACACCATACACAGTATGCGGCTACATCATATACAGTATGCAGCTACATCATATACAGTATGCGGCTACACCATACACAGTATGCAGCTACATCATATACAGTATGCAGCTACATCATACACAGTATGCGGCTACACCATACACAGTATGCAGCTACATCATACACAGTATGCAGCTACATCATATACAGTATGCAGCTACATCATACACAGTATGCGGCTACACCATATACAGTATGCGGCTACATCATATACAGTATGCAGCTACATCATATACAGTATGCGGCTACACCATACACAGTATGCGGCTACATCATATACAGTATGCAGCTACACCATACACAGTATGCGGCTACACCATACACAGTATGCGGCTACACCATACACAGTATGCAGCTACACCATACACAGTATGCAGCTACATCATATACAGTATGCGGCTACATCATATACAGTATGCAGCTACATCATATACAGTATGCGGCTACACCATACACAGTATGCAGCTACATCATATACAGTATGCAGCTACATCATACACAGTATGCAGCTACATCATATACAGTATGCGGCTACACCATACACAGTATGCAGCTACATCATATACTGTATGCGGCTACATCATATACAGTATGCAGCTACATCATACACAGTATGCAGCTACATCATACACAGTATGCGGCTACACCATATACAGTATGCGGCTACACCATACACAGTATGCAGCTACATCATATACAGTATGTGGCTACACCATATACAGTATGCGGCTACATCATACACAGTATGCAGCTACTGTTCTGTTCTGTTTAGATTTGAGCTGGAATAGCTCTCCAGACTTTTTCTGACATGAAGCCAATAGGGTGTGTGGTTTGCCAGACACAGAACTGACCAGCTCACACTTTTTACTACTCAGGTCGAATCACAAGAAGGTCCAAGTTACCAAACATGCTTATATATTGGTTACTATGTCTGTTCAAAACATTTCATTACAAACTGGTGGCTAGTATGGAACGGTATTCAGTGATGAATGGGAATGGGACGTATTATCCTAGGAGACTTCCAGCTTGTCCAGGATTGGCTGTATCTCCTCAAACTTGGGACATTTGTTAGGGTCTGCATTCCAGCATATTTCAATGATCCTCAGTCTGCAGGTGGTGGTTCACAAACTTTGGGAGGACAGGACGAGGCATGAGAGAGTGGGGAAAGGGAAGGACCAATAAACTAATCTGTAACCTCCAACATTATGCACAGTACATAATAGTGTAGTATTAATCTTCACAATAACTTCATTGCATTTGACAGCCTCTTAGGTGGGCGTGTGATCAGTTGATTCTATATTTTACACACCAATAGATTGTCACTGCTCAAGGACAACACTATTTAGATACCTTTAGATGCATGTAAGGCCTGACAAGTGATTTGTCTGTGGTACATGTGAGATTAGTTAGTATGACCCATGCCATCTCATGACATCTTAGATGTTCTCACTTGCATCTCACATTTCTCACATGACATCTCATATCACCTCACATGTGATTTTACATATTATCACATGACCTTGTGATATTAGTGGTCATGTGAGATGTCATGTGGGATGATGCGAGATGTCCTGTGAAGTGTTGGGTCATGTGAGAACATAATGTCATGTGATTGCATGTGAGATGTCATGTGAGAAATGTGAGATATCATGTCATGTGAGGGTATCTGAGATGTCAAGTGAGCACATGTGAGATGTCATGTGAGATGATGTGAGATATCATGTGAAAACGTGTAAAATGTCATGTGAGATTAGTAGGTCATGTGATAACATGTAAGACAACATGTGAGATGATGTGAGATATCCTGTAAGATGTCATGAAAAGGCATGTAAGAGTGAAGGGCCATAATGTGAGATGATGTGAGATGTCCTGTGAAGTGATGGGTTATGTGAGAATATGTGAGATTATCGTGTCATGTCATGACCACTAATCTCACATAGTATGACCCTTCACTCTTTCATGCCGTCCCATGACTTCTTAAATATTCCCACTTGTTCTCACATGACATCTCACATGTTCTCACATTACCACTAATCTCACACAGTATGACCCTTCACTCTTACATGTCCTCTCATGGTATCTTAGATGTTCTCACATGCATCTCACATTACTCACATGTTCTCACATGACATCTCACATGATATCTCACATGTTCTCACATGACCACTAATTCACATAGTATGACCTTCACTCTTACATGCCCAATCATGACATCTTACATGTTTTCACATGCATCTTGCATGTTTTTCGATATTTCTCACATGACATCTCACATGTGAGAACATGTGAGATGTCATGTGAGAACATGTAAGATGCGTGTGAAAACATGCAAGATATCATGATTGGGCATGTAAGAGTGAAGGGTCATACCATGTGAGATTAGTGGTCATGTGAGAACATATGAGATGTAATGTGAGAATATGTGAGATGTCATGTGAAAACATGTAAGATACGTGTGAAAACATGCGAGAGTGGTCATGTGAGATCATGTGAGATGTCATCGAGAACATGTGAAATGTCATGTGAGAACATGTGAGATGTCATGTGAAGAGATGTAAGATGCATGTGAGAACATGTGAGATGTCATGAGAGGGCATGTAAGGGTGAAGGGTCATACTATGTGAGATTTGAGAACATGTGAGATGTCATGTGAGACCATGTTCTCACATGACATCTCACATTTCTCACATGATAATCTCACATGTTCACAATAATCACATGACATCTCACGCCATCTCACATGCACTCACATGACATGATAATCTCACATGTACTCTCATGACCCATCGATATCTGACATGCTCCCACATGACATCTCACATGTTTGCACATGACATCGCGCATGTTCGCACATGACATCTCACATTTCTGACATGATAATCTCACATGTTCACACATGACATCTCACATGTTCTCACATGACATCTATCATCTCACATTACTCACAAGATAATCTCAGATGCACTCACATGACATGATAATCTCACATGTTCTGACATGACCCATCACTTCACAGGACATCTTAATTATCTCACAAGCTAATGCATCTGACAGACAATCACACGCACATGCACACGCGCACACACACACACACACACACATGGAAATTCCAAGATTTGTGGTTCTGATGAGGATGTCTGTCAAGTTTGCTACACATATGACCAAATGCAAAGCCTATGGAAGTCACCCATAACAAGTTCGGAAGTGATCCACTCTGTAAGAGGGAATGTAGTAGACCTACAATATAAGCCCAGCAGGAATATTATTATTCCTGCTGTATCCTAAAAGATTAATTAAGATCTGGGGCCCTGGAAATTTTATATAACAATCAGACTGAGAAGGTAATAAATAGTATCGTTTTAAACCTCTCAATGATGCACACTCAGAATTTCAGCGTATAGATATGGGATAGTTGTGAGTGCGTGTGTGTGTGTGTGTGTGTGTGTGTGTGTGTGTGTGTGTATGAGTGTGTGAGTGTACATGATGTGGTAGGTGGACAGGTAAAAATAGTCCAGTACATACAACCAACGCGGCCCCCCCCCCCCCCCCCCCCCCCCCTCGCAGCTTGCTCTCGAAAAAAAAACAACAAAATCGTCCTTTCTACGAATCATTACATTGAGTGTAACTCGTTCCCATTCCGGTGGATACATTAATCCTAGCTCCAAATATTCGTAAGATTATAGAAATACATAACAAAAGAATCGTAAGTGATGGGGTGTGCGCGCATTGTATATATCGTAGCTTGAATCTCTAAACTATCTATGCTTGAATTGACCACTTATTATATGACCTCGATGTTTTATTAATATGTATGATTGTTTTATCGGGTATTCATGCCTGCGGACGTATCAAGAAAGGAAATAGTACCGTACACACACACACACACGTACACACACACACACATATAGAATGGGTAGTATCAATACACGAAGTCCTGACTACTGGAATGCTGATGACGACCCTGGCATCCACAATGAGGCTTGGATGCAGCTACTTCCAGACGGCCATGCTCTATCACAGCTCTCTATCCCAGGTACACACAACACTATGGCTCGCTATGGCATTCCTTGGGTCTGGTGTCAGAGCCTCTCCTTGGACGCCCAGATGCTAAGTGGTGTCCGCTTCTTTGACATTCGTTGTCGACATTGTGAAAACAGGCTGTTAATCCACCATGACATGTTTTACCAGAAAGCTGTTTTAGCAGACATTTTAATGGGAGTCTTAGCATACCTCGATGGACACCCAAGTGAAACTCTTCTAATGCGAATCAGGGAAGAATATAAAGCCAAGGACAATACTGTTAGCTTTCAGGAGTCTGTGAGGGCCTGCATCAGTTGCTTTCCCCAGCACAGGTTTTGGCTGCAAAATGCTGTTCCCACTATTGGACAGTGTCGTGGGAAGATAGTCATATTAGACAATTTCTCTGGTGGATCGATGGGCATTGACTGGAGGAGTATAGACATAGAGGACACATGGGAGACTGATCCCGATGACAAGTGGAGCAGAGTGGTTGGTCATGTGGAGAAGGCTCTGGGCAGCACAGGTGGAGAACTGTTCATAACGTTTGCTAGCTTTGTCCATCGCATCACCCTCCCACGTGAGCTGGCTAGGTCAGTGAACCCTAAGCTGCATGGCTTTGTGAGCAGTAAGAGAGGCAAACTTGGGGTCATTGTGTGCGATTTTCCTGGGCCAAATCTTATCAACGACATCGTTTCCAGCAACTTTATTTAGATTATGATTTTCAGTGTACATGTGTTGGATAATATTATTGAATGAACGATTGTTTAGTAATGACACGTGATGTACACCAGCTGATGCGCACAAGGTCATGATCTTAATTTTTTTAAATCGTACGCCCGTTACTTAACTGATCACGCATGGGCGCGCGGCGCATGTAATATTATAATGTTTCGATTATTGCCAATAAGAAATGTGCTTAGCACTGCTGCATTAAATAGGAGTGTGTATTCAACGACCCCGAAAAGGAACCCAGGCGTGATATGGAAGCCAGCTGCCTTTACAGTTGTGGTGAGAACTGCCGCTGTCTCCCTCATGATAGAGATGATCAACCTCTCATCCTGTACAGACCGGCGCAACCACGTTTGGAATCAGTTGGCTTTATTTAGAGAATCAGAGGCGTGTCCATAAAAGCTGGCAGTCTGTTCCAAGGAGAACGTACAGACAACAGGGCGCCCTTAGAAGATGGTGGAACAACCTCAGCGCTGCGGACAAATTCACCGCAACAACCATAGCCATCAACGTCGGCGTATTTCTGGTGTGGAGGATTCGTCCCCTGCACCCTTTGATGGAGAAGTACTTTCTAGCCACACCAGCTAACAGTACGCCTCGAGTTGCGTGGTTCTGCATGCCTTTATCATCCTGGTTTGAGAGAGTGGTTGACTCGTGGCGGGGCGGCAATTCCATTTTCTCATCCCAGAGAACTCCATTTCTTTACTGCTATCTGAATTCAGCCACATTGATGTCTGGCACCTTTCCCTAAACATGCTGGTTCTTTGGAGCTTTGCACCTGCCCTGTTTGGTATGTGTAGTTGACCAGATGCACACGCTGTCAGCTTGACCCTCAGTGTGTCCTTTGTCCTTGTATTTGGACAGACTGTCTTGGGGACCCAACCACTGCTGCATATGCTGTGCCCTTTTACATCACTGGTGGTACGTCAGAACACCATTATATAGTTTAGTGCCCTTAACTGTGTGGTCCTAGCATATTGCTTTGTACAAGTGATAGTTTTGCTATGTGTCAGTACTGTCTGATATAGGATTTGGTGGATGTTTGGCTGTTTTATGTGTCAGTACTGTCTGATATAAGATTTGGTAGATGTTTTGCTGTGTCAGTACTGTCTGATATAGAATTTGGTAGATGTTTGGCTGTTTTATTTTTGCTAGTGGCAATATGGTATTAACAGTGTATAACTTTTAGGGACATTTGCCTCTATGGTTGGGCACTATTTCAAGTTAGCCAGAGGGAATATGGCAGGGTCTCTTGGAGCAGTAAGTAGGATATATGTCTGCCCCTTAACAGTTCCCTCCCTCCATCCTGCCCCCTAACAGTCTCCCCCCCCCCCCTTCTCCTCCCCCAATGGCCCCCCTCCTTCCTACCCACCTCCTAATGGTCCCCCTCCTCCCCAGTCAGGTGCTCTGATGGCTGTCGTCACACTGGTGGTTATGAACAATCCTGATTCTTCACTGTATTTCATCTTCCTTCCATTTATTCCAATACCAGCAAAGTGGGTATGTTATCCATCTTCCCTCACCCCTCCCTCACCCCCACTCCCTTCACCCCACTCTTTCCCCTCCACCCTCTTCCTCCACATCCACACTAGCTACTGTTCTGGAACAGTGATAACTGTGTTAGGTAGTGCACACATTATGAGGGTGATCTGTTATGTGTGAGAGTGATCTGTTATGTATGAGAGTGATCTGTTATGTGTGAAGGTGATCTGTTATGTATGAGGGTGATCTGTTATGTGTGAACGTGATCTGTTATGTGTGAACGTGATCTGTTATGTGTGAGAGTGATCTGTTATGTGTGAAGATGATCTGTTATGTATGAAGGTGATCTGTTATGTGTGAGGGTGATCTGTTATGTGTGAACATGATCTGTTATGTGTGAAGGTGGTCTGTTGTTGTGTGAAGGTGGTCTGTTGTTGTGTGAAGGTGATCTGTTGTTGTGTGAAGGTATTCATGGTTTGACCTGTGCAGGCACTGACTGGTGTTGTATCCTTGGATGTAATTGGTTTGATGAGGAACTGGCGGTTCTTTGACCATGCAGGGCATCTAGGAGGTGTGGCCTTTGCACTGTACGTGAGCTCATCTCCACCTAGCTCATGCCTGTATACCCTTGTACATGTTTGTGCACCCATCTTTGCCTCATCTAATGTCTAGACTCGTTGTACAATAGAAAGTTGATTGTACTCGGGATGTGACGTCACATAGCTGTATGTATAAGCGCAAACTTATGTAACGTCACATCCGGAATACAAAATAATCAGATCTTTTGATAGCTTATTGCCTTGTCCGCTGCCTGCCCACATTTTTAGACTGTACCAGTTGTCCAAGAGGAAGCAGAGAGACATGGACGTTATATGACCCAGTTGTCCAAGAAGAAGCAGAGAAATTTTCATGCCAGTGTAAATCCGATCATCATTGTTGGTTGATATATTACCTGAAATTGAAATTTTTTTCTTCGAACATTCGGTGTGGTGGGAGGGATATTGACGCACCACGTGCCCGCATTCGGTTCGTTGTCGTTGAATGCGAAAGATGGTGTTCTCCGGTCTGCAGCTAGTACTACTGGTGATTTTACCGCAGAGTTTAGTAGCGGACACGACTCCCCGTAACATGGATTATCTGTTTAAGCTAGCATGTACCGATGCCCGTCAGACGAACAGCGCATGTAGCCAAGGATGGACCGCATTCGAAGCGGCTTTCGTAGGAAAGAACTGGAATAATTCGGTGATGGCGGACTATGATGCGTATTTCAGAGTCTTCCCTATTCCCGCCGGTATCCAAGACAAAGCTCTTTTCTGGACGGGTGTCCAGCATCTACAGGAATCGTTAGCGCTTTGGGCTAACCTGTCCAGTTCGGCTACCCTTACATCCTGTGTGATTGTCAACACGATGCAGAGCAAATACAACGTCACAGCTTGGTGCGGTAACGCCAGCGGGGGTGTTGACTACACTTCAACCAACTGCCCGCCCTACCAACCCAATACTCCTGCTTATACGTTCTACGCTGCGTTCTCTATCCTCTTCGCAAGAAACAGTGCAGGAACCGTTTTCTTCCTAACGGGAAATACTTTTAGGAATACATCCATATTCGCCACTTTGGAACTACCCACACTGTTAGATAATGACGCGGTTAGAAAGATCGTCATATTGAACGTGTTCCCGAACAAAACTTGTGATCAAGCACCTCTTAGCGGAATAAAGGACATAGTTACCAATTCCACTAGGAGGAAGGAGTACCTGTGTTTTGACATCCCTGGTACAGTATCTAACGTTTCACAATCCCTCGTAGATGCGTTGACTGAAGTGGTGTTATCGCAGCAGTCATCATCAGGTTAGTGGTGTGGCCTTTGCAGTATTGTGGCATCCAGTGTATGAGTTATTGAGAGCAGGGTAGACATATTGCACTTTGAGCATACAGCAACTTAATTCAAAAAAGTGACAAAATCAATTAGCATTTCAATAGACAACTTCACGATCTGATTATTTTGTACTCCGGATGTGATGTCACCTAGTCACTACGAAGAAGTCCGTTGTTTTTACTGGGCCTCATATAGTTACATCGTTGTGGGGCCCAATAAAAGCTAGAGACAACAACGGACTTCTTCGTAGTGTCTAGGTGACATCACATCCGGAGTACAAATAATCAGATCGTGACGTTGTCTATTATGCATCATTGAATCTCTTTTTCTCAGCCAGTTGTCAGTGGAATGTACACAGCTCTATTGTATTGTGTAGATTGTGATTGATATTTTTCTTTTAACCCCTTTCAGCTTGGTTTATCCATAACATCAAAATGTCTTCTACTCTGCTGCTACTGGTGTTACTAGCTTATACCTTATGTAGTGTATGAATTTAATTTTGGCAAGATTTGCAGGTACTGTGTGTATTTGGCAATATATATGGTTACTTGAATCTATGTGGCATACAGTATGGTATGGTTGGAGCTCCAAACATACCATGGATCAAATCATCACACAATTCTAATGCACAAACACAACACTAGCTAACTAGTGGTTAATGGTTAATAGCTAACTACTGGTTAATGGTTGATAGCTAACTAATGGTTAATCGTTGATAGCTAACTAGTGGTTAATGGTCGATAGTTAACTAATGTTTAATGGTTGATAGCTAAATAATGGTTAATGGTTGATAGCTAACTAGTGGTTAATGCAGCTAGTCAGTCATCTGATACGCAACAACTGAACTCAGGGTTCAATCCTGATCCCTTTCTCCTTGTGCATTGGTTGTCATCCAACAGTAGACTTTCGTAATGTACGTGACGTCGCATTTGGAGTACATGTACAAATAATCAGATCTTTTGATAGCAAGTTGTTATTCATATATTCCCTGCCCTTGCACACATTTTTTAGACTGTACCAGTTGTTCAAGAGGAAGCAGAGAGACATGGACGTTATATGACCCAGTTGTCCAAGAAAAATCTAAATTTTCATACTATAGCTAGATCATCATTGTTGATATATGACCTGATTTCGCATTCGATATTCGCCATGGGAGGGACATTGACGCACCACGTGCTCACATAATTTGTTTCGGTTCGTTGCCTGCGAAAGATGGTGCACTCCGGTCTGCAGCTAGTACTACTGGTGATTCTTCCGCAGAGTCTAGTAGCGGACACAACTCCCCGTAACCTGGATGCGCTGTTTAAGCTAGCATGTGCCGATGCCCGTCAGACGAACAGCACATGTAGCCAAGGATGGACCGCATTCGAAGCGGCTTTCGCGGGAAAGAACTGGAGTAATTCGATGATGGCGGACTATGATGCGTATTTCAGAGTCTTCCCTATTCCCCTTCTTATCAAAGACAAAGCTCTTTTCTGGACGGATATCCAGCAGCCACAGGAATCGTTAGCGCTTTGGGCTAACCTGTCCAGTTCGGCTACCCTTACATCCTGTGTGATTGTCAACACGATGCAGAGCAAATACAACGTCACAGCTTGGTGCGGTAACGCCAACGGGGGTGTTGACTACACTTCAACCAACTGCCCGCCCTACCAACCCAATACTCCTGTTTATACGTTCTACGCTGCGTTCTCTGTCCTCTTTGCAAGAAACAGTGCAGGAACCGTTTTCTTCCTAACGGGAAATACTTTTAGGATTACTTCCATATTCGCCACTTTGGAACTACCCATACTGTTAGCTAATGACGCGGTTAGAAAGATCGTCATATTGAACGTGTTCCCGAACAAAACTTGTGATCAAGCACCTCTTAGCGGAATAAAGGACATAGTTACCAATTCCACTAGGAGGAAGGAGTACCTGTGTTTTGACATCCCTGGTACAGTATCTAACGTTTCACAATCCCTCGTAGATGCGTTGACTGAAGTGGTGTTATCGCAGCAGTCATCATCAGGTTAGTGGTGTGGCCTTTGCAGTATTGTGGCATCCAGTGTATGAGTTATTGAGAGCAGGGTAGACATATTGCACTTTGAGCATACAGCAACTTAATTCAAAAAAGTGACGAAATTCAATTAGCATTTCAATTATGCATCATTGAATCCCTTTTTCTCGGCCAGTTGTCATTGGAATGTACACAGCTCTATTGTATTGTGTAGGATGTGATTGATACTTTTCTTTTAACCCCTTTCAGCTTGGTTTATCCATAACATCAAAATGTCTTCTACTCTGCTGCTACTGGTGTTACTAGCTTATACCTTATGTAGTGTATGAATTTTGGCAAGATTTGCAGGTACTGTGTGTATTTGGCAATATATATGGTTACTTGAATCTATGTGGCATACAGTATGGTATGGTTGGAGCTCCAAACATACCATGGATCAAATCATCACACAATTCTAATGCACAAACACAACACTAGATAACTAGTGGTTAATGGTTGATAGCTAGTCAGTTATCTGATGTGCAGCAACTGAACTCATGGTTCAACCCTCATCCCTTTCTCCTGTGCATTGGTTGTCATCCAATGGTTCCATTGCATCTCAATGGCAACCTGTAAAATAAGCTCAAAATTAATGATAAAATGTTTTTAGAGTAGCACTAAATAGTTTGGCTTAAACAAACTTTGTATATACAACAACACACCGATGTCAATTGGCATACACTATTACCTGATGGCTACCTGGCTTCCTGGTGGCTACCTGGGCCTTCCTGAGGGCTACCTGGGCCTTCCTGAGGGCTAGCTGGGCCCTGTTGATGGCTAGCTGGGCCTTCCTGATGGATACCTGGACCTTCCTGGTGGCTACCTGGGCCTTCCTGGTGGCTACCTGGGCCTTCCTGATGGCTAGCTGGGCCTTCCTGGTGGCTACCTGCATGGGCCTTCCTGGTGGCTACCAGGGCCTTCCTGATGGCTAGCTGGGCCTTCCTGGTGGCTACCTGCATGGGCCTTCCTGGTGGCTACCTGGGCCTTCCTGATGGCTAGCTGGGCCTTCCTGGTGGCTACCTGCATGGGCCTTCCTGGTGGCTACCTGGGCCTTCCTGATGGCTAGCTGGGCCTTCCTGGTGGCTACCTGCATGGGCCTT
>OY811985.1:6369264-6452333 GCA_963681505.1 Eunapius fragilis | reverse complement strand
TAGAGGGTTCTCAGAATCATGGTAACCCGTGCATTGCCGTAGTTCTCTTTCAAGATGGGTACGGTTTTCTATATATTTTATATTGCATGCTCTGTCAAGATGGCGACTGTGACGTCACGGTGAGGACCCTCTATTAGAGGAATACCTGATCAACCTCTAGCCTTTGCATCGTCGCTGCCTGGTATGATTTACTATATATATGTATGCATTAATATAACACATAAAACAACACACATACTACTCCGGAGACGATTAGCTTGGAGATAAAACGGGATTGGAAACGAGCCCACTTATCACGTATTAACGCGTGCCTTCCGTACTTGAATCCTTATATAGATATCAAACCCACAAGCGTATCTGCTTGTATTATATTATGGTGTTGGCTTTTTGGTTGGTTCAAAGAATACTTGAACACTGACATTGTCGTGCCTTCTTCCCATGTAGGCCTGTGTACATGTGACCCCTCTTTGGCCCCTCCCCTCTTCCCATGTAGAACTGTGTACATGTGACCCATCAGGGCCAAGGTCCTCTGTGAGAAATGCCTTAGCTTTGCTTCTAGAATTGGGTTCACCACTATAGATGTGGGTGTCCTGTGTACGTTTTTTGGTATCCAGTATATGGATGGATGCAGGTTACCTAGGCAACTTAAACCTTACAGGGTATACATAGCGTACTCTCGCCTACATGCTCCAACCAAACATGTCACCTCTCCTCCAATAACCCATGACCTGACGGATGGGATGATATCTTTGGATGATATATTTTATTACTGTATGGAGTTGGTCTTTTGTGTACTCCAATTAATGCACCCTCTCCTTCCACCCACCTGAGAGCAGGGATGTCAAGGGGCCGGGTCCTTTTTCCTGTGATGTTGGTTGATTGCATTAATTGGTTTCCCGACATATCCCTTGGATTGTGCAGACTGATAGCTACCGTTATTGTTCCTTTCCTGTAGGTCTGGGCACTCACTAAGTCACGTATGGTCTTTTAAGTCTTGGTGTCCCTTTCAGCTCTTCTAATACTATTCTGAGGGATTTGTATCAATTCCCTTGTTCAGAAAAATAATTCTAGCTTATTTACCCTCTTTTGGAAACAGATCAGGCTGAATGTAACTACCTCGCAAGGCTCGCATATATATGCCACGTGTAGCATTCTTTGCACTGAATTACTGTTCCATGCAGAGTTGTTATGTGCTGCACATTTGGACTGAAAGAAATGGGCTTTGCCTTTAATTTTCCTTTCAGTGAAGGGCAGTCTTGCTCAGAAGTTTCGCGAGTAAAGGCTTGGTCAAACAGCCAATAGTCTTCCTGCATAAGTGGATCAGGAAGAAACAGTAGCTTACTTCGTCCATCCGTAGTGGCTAGCTTGCAGATGCATGGTACAAGTTTCATGCCCACATTTTTTATGCAGAATGTACAATATGACTGTCCATGTTATAGGGTAGCGTCAGGTATCTTCGCCAGTATGGAGTATAGGAACTTATGCATGTAATTGTTCATTGTGTATCATGCATTCTGATTCAGATTGGTGGTGTTGTACATGTATATATTGCAGAACACATACGTTACAGTAGTCGCACCCGCACTTTTAATAGCGTATAATAATAAGTTTGGATCTTTCTATATGAGTTTAAAACAACCCTAATAGGCTCCTTTGTTAGCACCATACACACAGTTACGCAAGTAACGTTGCTCTGTAGAATAAACAGGGGGTTGGCGAACACTCCTGACGTTATCGCAGGTGGCGATCACTACCTACGCTACCCTATGGGTCTTGTGTGTCCTGATACGGACAAAGTTATAAGCGGCATAACCGCCATTTGCACTTTGTCAGTTCCCAAAGGCACGTGCAATATTGTCACGTGATGATTGAAAATAAAATGTGCGAGGTCCTAAAAAAAGTACGCGGGCGGCGACGAGAAAATAATAATCAAGTTTGCATGGCCTAACGTGGATATTGAATGTTTTTCCTTTCTGTCCCTCCTCTTACAATCCCTCTTGAGGTTTCTACTGTGTTGAGATACAGTACACAACCAAGAATTATCGGTATGTAACTACGAAACATGTCGTAACGGGTCAATTTTATAACCCGTATAGAGAGTAATTATAGTTTCTGCCTGTTTCCTCTTGTATCTACTCCATTATCTATGGCAGGAGGCATCACTATGCATGAGTGATGATCATTTCAGCTTATAGCTGCTACTGTATACCTGCTACTCTCCATGTGATTTGTGTTTCTTAAGAAAACATCTTCAAGCTACTAGGTGGATGCGGAGTGCCTTGGAAGGATTTTGTCTAATTATGAAGTGTTGTTTACACTATGGGAGGAATCGCTGCAATACGTTAAAGAAACAGACATGCATGAAATCTAGGATAATAGGCGTAAAAGCATGTATGGAATCGTTTGATTTCCTGTTTGGTTTGATGTTAGGTCAAACAACATGCATAGCAATATGACCGAAAGCTCAATTTGATCGATATTGGTAACGATTTTAGTTTCGGTCCAGAGCACTGGCTTACCTTGTTCGGAAAGTTTATTTGCAATGACTGATGTGTACTACAGTGCAAACGCGATATTCATATTATTAATATTCATATTATTAAACAATAATGTATTATTATTGAATAACATATACATAGGATACACCTGAAAAAGGTAAACTCCATGTACAACCTAGCTATTAACATTATTATTATATAATACTGCAACATTACTGCAATGACACACACAAACAAAGTCAAGTCACTAGATCTGGTGCTCCCTTGCCAGGATGGCTCTGGCAATGGATCTAGCCAAAGTGATATTCAACCTGCCGTAATTAATCTTCATAATGGCGGCTACACTTTTTAATTCCTTCCGTCGCCGCTGTTACGTGCCCGAAGTAGGCTGATACCCTTACCGTAACGACATGTAGACTATGTAGTGTACGGAAAGTAGATAAATACTAACACGTTGATCAGGTTATTTATGATTAGAATTGCATGCTTATCTTGCTACTAGTAGTATATGGAAGCCCAAATCACCTTAGAAATTAGAATAAAGTTTAAAATGCCTAATACAACAATATTGTGCTCTTTTTCTTTAAGTCAGATCATAGACCAAAAAAAGGTGGTACATTCATACGTCCCGTAGACTAGAGCAGTAGTCTCGTACCCAGACCGTCTATGACGTAAGCGATTATCGCTGTAAACAGTATAACACTATGAAGCGCCGTTGGGGACAAAATTCACATTTTTCTGTCGATGCGATACTTTTTTATCGATGTGTACTTGATCAATCGTAGCGACCGCTTTTCATATCTCATGATCGATCTTATTTTCGATCTGGTAATAATTTGTCGTAGTGGCTGACTTCCGAGTATTAATCCACCACGTGGCTAAAACATCGCCTTCGACGAACAATCTACGTTATCGAGGGTACAGCGATCGATCGGATAGTATACATGTATATATATAGCTGGACTCGAGCATCGATTCAGTGGTAAATCATACATAGCCTATTTCACGTTCAATAGAAAGCCCTATATATTTAATACCATTCGTACAGGATATGTTCAGGGCCTAGGCAGGAAGGAAGTGTGTATGTATGTGCATATGTTTGTGTGCGTGGTGTGTGTGTGTGTGTGTGTGTGTGTGTGTGTGTGTGTGTGTGTGTGCAGTGTGCGTTCGCATGTGGGATCAAAGCATGTGTGTGAGTTTGTGTGTGTGTTTGTGTGTGTGTAGGTGCCCCTCCCCTCCCCTTGGTAAAACTGATCCTTTGCTAGTCACTATGCCCCCTACATAGAAATTGATAATATAACGTTTACTCACCAAGCTAGGGGAAGCTATGCTAATTGTGCAATTCTAATCTTCAGACCCCAAAGAGATTTTCTTGCGTGTGTGTGTGTGTGTGTGCAGTGTGCGCTCGCATGTGTGATCTAAGGATATGGAATTATCTAAAAATTCATGTGTATGTGTGTGTGTGTGTGTGTGTGTGTGTGTGTGTGTGTGTGTGATTGTGTGTGCGTGCGTACGCACACTTTGCGTATAGGGTGTGTGGAGGTGTGTGTGCAGTGATCGCTCGCATGTGTGATATGAGATTATCTTAAAATTCATGCGAGTGTGTGTGTGTGGGTGTGTGTGGGTGGGTGCCCCTCCCCTACCCCACCCCTTGGTAAAACTGATCCTTTGCTAGACACTATGCCCCAGTATTGTCCTCCAAAAGATAAGACTGCTCCCAACATTGAAATTAATAACATTATATAATGGGTTTTAGCTTTGCAGTTTTTATTTAAGAGATTTTTGCACCATTGACACCTTTATAGAATTAATGAGGCAGCTGCTTTTGGTCTTTGGTAATGTCCCCCACTTGATAAGCCTGTCCTCCTACTAGTGGCTAGCTTGGTGGCCATTTCATGGCTGGAGTGTTGATTGACTTTGCTGGTCCATTTCTTTGGTAAGAATAAACAACTATTATTGTATCATGTGTATTGCATCTGTATGTGTACAAGTAAATAAAAAACATTCTCTATGAGAAAGTTGGTGGCATATAGTATTTGAAGGCAATGGTGGTGTAAAAAGGAAGGAAACAAGGGTCTAATAATAAGGGAAAATGGAATAGTCCTATATTTAGCACACGAACAACATACTATATCCTACATATAGAAATGTGCTAAATATAGGACTATTCCATTTTCCCTTATTATTAGACCCTTGTTTCCTTCCTTTTTACACCACCATTGCCTTCATATCCTATATGCCATTCCCACCCCCACCCCCCCACCCTGCTTGCCATGGTACATATTTGTGTGACCATACATACTGTGCTGTTCTCCAGTGGGTTTGAGTGTTCCATTTAATATACAGCTCTATCGATGTAAGCTTAAAGCAGATTGCTGTAACAGAGTCTAATCAGAGCCTTTTAAAAGACACAAGGCGGAGTACAGATAGCCCCGATGATGCAAGCCACCTTGAAATGTTGGAACTCCCACACGTCCTAGAGGACAGCAGAAGAACCACGAGTGGTGAAGATTCTGGAAGCACAATCCCCCTTGGAGACAGCAGGAGTGCGACCCCTCTTAAAGAAGGAGTGGGGGCTCAGACCCCTTGTAAGTGCACCAGTATAGCAGCCCAGTCCATCTTGAAGTCACAAGGACCAAGCTTCATTCCAAGGACATTGCAAGAATAGGAGGAGCAAGGTAAGGGTGGGGGGGGGGGGGGATGGAGGGACCTACCACAGGGGATGGTGGTTAGTAAAGGACCGTGGTGGAGAAGAGGTCCACGAAAAATTCTGTGTGTGGGAGGTGGGAGAAGGAGAGGTTGTTAGGGCCAGAGTGAACATCACAATAAAAAGCATGAATTAAGGTGCTTGCTACTTTTTAAATGTGGCTATTTTTCTCCCTCTCTCTGTGCAGCCTAAGAGACAGTGGAGTGGATGTAGGGAGCACTGGTGACATCAAGATGGCTGGAACGTCGATAGTGTAGGAACCTCCTCTGCCCTTTCAACCGATACATGTCTGCACAGTGCATTGTAACACTGCTCACTTCACTTATACATACAATCATTATGTTCAGATATACCTATTATATATACTCGCATATGTATTCTTACATGTATGTATCCAATGCATAACATTTCTGGTATGTACATGTATGTAGTTATTTATTCTGGTCATGAAAATGAGTACTAAATAACATCAAGTGGACCAACACGCAACATATCTCATACACGACTGTATACACAATAGATTCCTGTGTTATTAATAATTTGCCTCGACCAATTTTTAACGAAAGCCAATGCCATCAATGAATAATTAATGAAATAATGATATAATTAATGGCAGGATTTTAGTCATTGGGTCTGGGGCCGAGACTGATATAGAGCTGGATAAACAGAAATCAGGCCATACAGTATTGCCGACATACGGTAAACCACTCATACTCTTTCAACAAAGAGCACCAAGCAGCAAAGCATAGTTTCACAATCAGACCTCACATCTATTTGTTAAACTAGACAGATGACATCACAGTTGCGAATGGATTAAGGAACATGACCCGTATGCATTAGGTGGCATACCTTGGCTGCTGACCCATCAGCCACACCCACTTACAAGCTAATATTTATAGCAGAGCAGTGATCATGAAGTCAAGAATAGCAGTTTTAAAAAAGTTTACATCCACAGGCTTGTAGTTCATGTGCCAGCCATGTCAGTGATTGTCAATGATCAAGATTTCAAAATAAATGAATTGAGATCAGTATAGAGAACTGCTATACTCAGTGGTTGTCTACCATATATTTCATAATCTGTCTTCTCAATAATGCAAGGATTGGCAAGCTTTTGATCAGCCATTTCATGCCGGTATGTGACCCTCCATCACTCCATCAACCCAGCTGGTACTTGGATTCAGTGATATTTTCTTTTGTATACATATGAAAGTTAGGATTGGGATATAAGTTTACGCACAAATTGAATTAATTCGTTAAACGCGTACACACGTTAAAAAACTTTACGATGCAACCTACGCGCATGCGCAAAACATTCCTTTTATCGCACATCGTGATTAGATTTGAAATTTGTGTCCCTCGTGAATCTGGGAAGCGATGCAACCGAAAGCAAGCTACAGGCTTCATGTACCAACGCATCTAATGATAAGGCGAGTTGTACTCTGTCTGACTGCATTTCATGTGTAGTATTTCAGTTGAAAGCGCGTGTATTAGGTTGATGCAGCTTCATTTAGAGAATGTCTTCTTCAGTATAGTTCCTAAAACCGTCATTTGTATTGAAAGAGCATTAAAACATCGGTTACTGCTTCGTGTGGTGCTGGTGGGACCTTGTCTCGAGAACCTGTTGGGATTTGCAGGGTCACACAAATGTCTCTGGTCGCCAGGGAACCGCTGAGATTGCAATCTGTTAGCGCTGCCTTCAGCATAGCCAGCATGTCATTCATTGTCCGTAAACACTTCTGGGTATAATCCCCATGCAGTGTGCTACAAACACCCGTACATCCACTGCGAGCTACTTTGGTGTGACTTTGAACTACTCAGTTCGTACCTACATGTTTGTATTGGTACTTATTGGGCCACGACACTGGTTATCTCGCTGTTGCTTCCCGAGCAGTTGCCCAGCACCGCCTGTGTAGACCAGAGCATTGTCCGGCGCCTGTACAGTCAGAATCGCTTCAACAGTCCGTAATGCTCGTAGGCCGCATGTATTATTCGTTAGTTGTTTTATAAAACTGTTAACACAAATGAAAGACATCCTCAACCTATGCATTGTCTAATTATTAAGAATAGATCTAAATATGGGGGTCGAGGCAGCGAAAAGGGACCTAGCGCATATTACAAAAATTTTCAGGAAAGGAAGGGACATCAAAATACACGCGTGCAATAAAAATGTAAAAAATTCCGACAGGCCACCGTAACTCCATGATGGACAGACTAATTTCCAGTGCGTAAGAAATATGTTATAGAGGTCATAGGTGTCTCTTTGAATATAAAAACTTGAAAAAATATGCCCTTTCGCTGCCTCGATCCCATTAATAGTCCGTGTACCTGCTGACACTGGTACGGTTTGAGTAAATTTATGCGCCATGATTATAGCTATATAGATGAATTATTAAACGAGGGCTTGCTAGCTGTACCGTAGCTGTACCATAATTGTACCGTACGGTAATTAGCTTTGAATTTGTAATTGGAGGGCAAAATATGTTAATTGGTTGGCAAAAATGGTGGGCTCGCCTCCTTTTAATAACTCCCCGAAATCATGTATTTCTAATTGATTTTTACCCTACTGCCCAGCGCAAAAGATTCTTACTCCTCGATTCGTTGGGCCTAGATTTGAAAGTGAGGATTATACTAACCTTGGTGTTGTGACGGCTCGGATTTTTTTTTGTTGTTGCTGCAGCAGACCCTGAGGAAGAACTACTGTAACAGTTTTAATGCATAGATTTGTACTTCGTGTGTGAAATTTCAATTAAAATGTCGAGGGGTGGGGCTGGTGGGTTGGTGAGTGTTGCAAAAGCGGACATATTGACGGGAAATAACCGTCATATCATAACGTTAACTATAACATCAGTAATTGCATGTCACAAGATATTAACTATAAGAATTTAGATCGTGCTGGGCGTCTTATTTTTTGCATGTAAGAGTAGGTTAAATTCTAGTTTCTGATCCCATGAAATATTGTTCGGATTCGGCTTACATGAAATTTTAGTCCGTGTTAAATGGCTCCAATAATTACACAAGTGAACGTGCAATGCTCAGATGCTTTCAAAGGCTCCCCCCCCATCTCCAACATCTGGGTCGTCAAATGTAATCTTTGTTTACCATCAGCCACATCTAGGATTCTACACCTCAGGTACATGCATGCCAAGTTGTGGAAGTAGCAACTAGCTCTGAATACCCCTTGGATTGGGTTAAAATCTGTTGCATTAATATCGGTCCTGGATTTGGCTTTGCTCCTGTCATACGCGAGCTATGTTCGATGGTGTTTCATTGTCCATTTCAAAATGTAATAGAGGCTGTTTTCTAAGACACGAGGTTTCTCACCGATCCCCTGTCAATAGAACCAGAGATAATATATAAGGGGATTGGAAACACATCACGTGCGCTATACCTATGCTCGGGACATCCGAGGTAGTGATAATCACACCTCTAAACTTGTGAAAAGGGGTGGATTTTTTTGGAGAAGGACTCTGATTTTCGTTCGAATCTCTTACAAAGTAAGCCAAAATCTTGCAATAATGCGGCCAACGAATAGTTCTATGAATACTCTTTTGACTTATGAATTCTTATTGCGTTTACCTAATCCATAGTCGTTAGTTTTCCGCTTGAAAGTAGTGAAAGGATGGATTTTTTTTTGCCCGGGTAACCGCTCGCTATCTGGTAAAAGCTTAGCCTATTCTTTACGCTATAAGTATCTTACGGATGTAGTATTGTGGTTTGATGAAAGTTTTAAGCTTTAAAACTAATCCTTGCTTGAGTAGGATATTGTTATGTGTTTTTTAACCGATTTGTTTGCCCGGGATGTTTCGACGGTCGGTTGCACGACAAGACTTTCCTTCATACGCTTTTTCCAATACTACTAGCCCTGAACTGTGGCTTGGTACACTGGGTATAGCCCCAATGCGTTGCGTGGTTACTATACACGCGTTTGAAAGTGACACTAAAACTTGATTTTGTTAGGTCAGTGATAATAATAAGGACTAGTTCAACACCTATGCATATTCCAATACAAATTTATTTTGTTTCGGCAGAGATCAGGCATGGGTGGGTCAAAGTTTCGACTTGGAAGAGTTCGAAAATATACAGACCAGCAAAAGAGAAAGCCTGTGACACTCATGGTCTCCATCCCACGTTCCCTTGTTTCTGTGCAAGCATCTACTGGGCTCTATTTGTCACCTTGTCCAATCAGAGATACATACTCAGACTGTAGTGATACCCCGCCTGCTGAGTCTTCTCCTCTCACAGTGTCGTTTCCACTAGCCCAATTCATGAAGTGCAGTGTACCATCTCTCACTTCTCTTTCACACCGGCTGTCTCTGCTTCCACAGCTACCACAGTGGGTTATGCTTTGCAGTGTCCCACTGACGTTGAGCAAAGTTGATATTTTGGTTGATGGCAATCCTGGTGTCACTGTCTCATTGACTTTCAATGAACAGCTGCAATGGGCTGCTATGATTGCTTGGAAAAGAATAAACCCCAGGCTTTCTTCCTTGTTCTTTAACTTGCGTCTTATAGTGAAGAATGTGGAGGATGTGTTGAAGGTTGTTCAGTTCTTTGGTTCAGTAAAAGTTTGCACAGGCAATCCAGTCAATATTGACTGCTTCGTGGAGTGACGAAGTAACCACCACTATCCTTAAAATGATCTTTGATCTATGGATAGTTATTCGAGGTTTTTCAATGGCTAGTCCGTTGGTTGAGAGGTGCAAGGTGACCCAGAAAAATCCATCCGCTATTACACACACCGGATGCTCGGTGAACTGGGCCTGGGACCGAGAGTGAACTGCCAATGATGTCCCGTGTAGACCTACACTCACAGGTTCTTTTATTTCTCACTGCTGTATGTACAACGACGACACAAAACTCATGTGTGTCCGTACAAGCCTCTGCGGGATGCTCCAGTGCCTCGTACCCATTTTGCCAGTCCCTCGAAGACATCCTTCGTAACCTCTCCTCCCGCCAGGGGCCCGGGAAGTCCTATATTTAGCACAGAAACAGCATATGCCTTAGTCGAAGTGTGCTAAATATAGGACTATTACATTTTCCCTTCTGATAAAACTTGTTCCCTTGCTTTTTACACCAGTATACTACCTGCAAAACCTATATCCCACCAACTTTCTCAGAGAGAATGTTTTTATTTACTTGTTTGAATAAGAGTGGCTTAAGCTGCAGAAAGAGCACAGGACGGTACCACCGTCATTCAGCTGTCAATGACATCATACACAGAGCTTTGGCTGCGGCACATTTCCATCACGTCTGGAGCCTTCGGGTTTGTATCACTCAGATAGGAAGCGACCTGATGGTGTCTCAATATTTGGGCCATCGGTTGAGGCAGGTGTCTGGTGAAGCTAACTCCTATGCTTGCCTCTATCAGTTGCCGTCCAACGGGGCAATGCAGCTTCCATGTTGGGGTAATGAAGGTGGACAGTGAAGATGAAGTGTTTTTTGTATAAATTTATTATTTAGTGTATCTAGTTTAATGTAGTTGGACATTAGTGTTGTATCTTTTTTTCATTACCACAAAAAAAAAAAGAGTAAATACAATGTATATCCAAATTATTATGCAGTAATATAGGTTTCAAGTGTGATTGATAGTACCATTGGCTCGGAGGAGGACTGGTAATAGGCCAGGTAAGATGCCAGCATGGAGGGGGGTCCCAAGCCTCCTTGTCCCAATGGCTGTATGTCTCCATGCCAATCAAATGCAGGACCAACCTAACTCCTGGTATTTGGGTCCATTGGCGTGGAGCTTACAGGCCTTTGCAGGAAGGGCTGCTAGCACCAGCCTTGTGACATGGCTTTCCCAAGGTTGTAGGGAACAGCTGGCTTGTCTCTATGCCAACCAGTGATTAGCACTGCTCAGTATGGCTGTGCCCTTCTCCACACAGAAACTTATGATCAGATGAGCATGAATACATAGTTTGACAACCACATTGCCCGGTGGTGGCATATGACAACATCTTCCCCATGCCTGCAGGTCACTGCATGGTGGCTGAGGGGAATGAGGGTATTGTGCCTTGGGGCAGAATTGGCACCCAGTCCTGCCAGATGTGTCCAAATCCAACCACCACCACCTTGTACTCATTGGGCTTGAAGTGTAAGCCCAAGCCAATGGATAGGATCATTCGTCGCATGAGGAGGAAGGCTGATAGAAGACTCTATTGGCAGACAAACAAATTATTAAGTAGTTTTTAAGTAATGATAACAGTATTCTAATTAGTCATACCACATAGTTTTTATGTAGCATCGGTTGCAAATGAAAGTTCTGTTCAACATTCTTTAGTGCATCTACAATGACCTATCATAAATATATATATATATATATATTATTAGAAAGCAAATATTGAAGCTAACTGATATTTCTTTAGCAGTGAGTGCATATTGACCCCTACACAACACGAATATTTGGGCCACTCGTATCAAGTTATTGTGCATTAAAGTTCGTCTACCAAGAGTGCTCAATCATAAATCTTGACATGCACATTTGCACTTACCAATTCAATTAATTACCTCTTAACAAAATGGAACCTGGGCTTCACTCATATGGAACTAACAGAAGATCTTGCTATTTGATGTGTGACTGATAAACTGTACCATTATGGTTGATGAACAGTTACATAAGAAGCTAAGGGTCTGAACTAGCTGTCCAAAGTGACCAGAATTTGTTAGATGTACTGAATACACCTCATACTCCATCACTGGTGAAAGATTTTATGGTTATGCAGAACAATAGGTGCATCACATAAAGGGGTCAATAACTATCTAGTAACACAAACCCATTCCTGTACCACATAGTATTCATCACTAGGACCCAGTATGTGACAATGGTACGTGGTGTCATTGTGGACAGAGGTGATGTGAGAATGCATCTTGGGTGAGTCCCTGTCACCAGGCCTAATTAGGTTAGTTTATACGTTTTTATGTGATGGTGATATGTGTTGGTGTGTATAGACGTTTGGTCTATATATAGTGCGTGATGTCCCTACATTTTGATTCTTCAATCACACTTACACAAAACCAATGTTGTAGGCTATGTGAGAGATAGTAACTAGCTCACATTAGATCTAGCTCTATAAATAGTGGATCCAGCATTTTGTGAAGAGGGTGGAAGGGTCCAATCAAAGGTCGCCACACCACGCCCTCTTCAATCTTTGATAACTGAAATTATATAGTTATACACATTACATGTACATTGCCCATTATAAATGCAAACTAAATGTGTGCACGTGTGAATCTTTCTGAAAAACCTATAACATTGAGTTGTTAAGCAGTACATGTACAAATCCAATGTATTAGATAAAAATGCAAAACAGTAATTGTTTTAACTTGCATACACAACCAGTGTAAAAAATAACATAAGATTAAGTGTTACACTTGTTCCACATCATTTTGCAGTTCTTCCTATATAAAGCTGTGTGTGTCTGAAATTTCTAACAAGTTGGCGCAATTCTGAGACATTTCTGGCTGTGTTGATTATCCTCACATTGTCACCTGGATGCTGGATAAAACTAAAGCACACACGCAAACAGTACACATGCACACACACATGCACACAGACACACACTTGCACACACACACACACACACACACACACACACACACACACCATTCCAACTACCTCCTTAAATATTAGATGCTGAACTGTAATCTTGCACAAGGGTATTGTTAACACAGGATCTCAAATGATCATTAAATATAATTGGTGCCACTGTCTGACTAGATAAATGCATGTATCTAAGCAGGAAGCATCCAAGCTACACTATTTAAAAAGGGTGTCCTTTCCCCTGTGGAATGTCCCCATCTAAAGGCAAAAACCAAGCCTAACTGTCACATCCTTGCATTATACCTGTAGAACATTAAAAAGTACCCTTCCATCACTCACCACCAGATGCTAGCAAAAAGGGTCCACATTGTACAATCTAATATAAAATGAGCACGCACACATGCTATGCAGACCTACTTACCACGTGATGGCACCATGACTGGCCTCTGAGGGCTCTCCAAGTTCAATCCTCCTTCCCATGGGCACCCTATGCTCATGAAATCAAGTGAGTACTGCTCACTGGACCTTCCAGACAGCAGGCTACTATTATAGTGCACACACACATACACACACATACACACATACACACACACTCACATACATACATGCACGCATACAGCTAGACCTTTCCAAGGTCTATCTCTGCCTTATAAAGGCTGGCAGTGATGGCTTTCTCTGGAGCCTGTGCCTTAACTGGAGCAGGCCAATGGAGGCCACATCGAGCGCACACTGCACACACACCCACACACGCAAGAAAATCTCTTATATGGGTCTGAAGATTGGAACTGCACAATTAGCATAGCTTCCCCTAGCTTGGCGAGTAAACGTTATATTATCAATTTCTATGTAGGGGGCATAGTGACTAGCAAAGGATCAGTTTTACCAAGGGGAGGGGAGGGGCACCTACACACACACACACACACACACACACACACACACACACACACAAACACACACACAAACTCACACATATGCTTTGATCACACATGCGAACGCACACTGCACACACACACACACACACACACACACACACACATACACCATGCACACAAACATATGCACATACATACACACTCCCTTCCTGCCTGGACCCTGAACATATCCTGTACGAAGGCTATTAAATATAGGGCTTTTTATTGAACGTGAAATAGGCCTATGTATGATTTACCACTGAATCGATGCTCGAGTCCAGCTATATACATGTATCCGATCGATCGCTGTACCCTCGATAACGTAGATTGTTCGTCGAAGGCGATGTTTTAGCCGCGTGGTGGATTAATACTCGGAAGTCAGCCACTAAATGTACGACAAATTATTACCAGATCGAAGATAAGATCGATGGATGAGATAGGAAAAGCGGTCGCTACGATTGATCAAGTACACATCGATAAAAAAGTATCGCATCGACAGAAAAATGTGAATTTTGTCCCAAACGGCGCTTCAACTACGTTGTTTACAGCGATAATCGCTTACGTCATAGACGGTCTGGGTACGAGACTACTAGCGCAGTGGACAGGCCGGAGGCGGTACGTAAAACAAAGCCAGATATCGGCGCCATTTTACGGGTGCAACAAAGCCACATCACGTGCAGGTTTTTATTATAGTTATGGCGGAACCGTTGTACGTCACAAGGTAACTAGATCTGTGAAAGAACGTACATATTTACGTAGCGTTTACGAGTGAGATTGAATGTTTACGAATTATCCTCCTCCTTCTCCTTCTTGACCATGCATAACTCAGGATAGGAACGCATTTAAAGAATGGAAATTTCCCCAATAGCTTCAGAATTGGCTGGAAGAGTGCCTACTGTGATCAGTAGCACTTTGTGACAGTGTCGCATGAACCATGTTCACCGTGCGGTCTGCAAACGCAAAGTTGGAGGCTTGTAATCAGTATTAGTGTTGGATGGATCATCAGTCGCAATCTCAACGTTAGAATATGTCTTACAAGTTGTAAGACATATTCTAACGTTGAGATTGCGACTGATGATCCATCCAACACTAATACTGATTCGCAGCGAGAGATATAAGTAAGTTAGTTATTATAGCTCGTTGGTGAATGCTGTTTCCTTGTTGCATAGGATGATGGTATACGAAACTGATGCGTTCCAAAAAAGCGGAGTCCTTCGAAACTAGAAGCCACAATGTGAGGCCCTGTTGGAACTTGAAACAGGTGAGCTAATTGACATCATATCATTATACTATCATAATGGTGTGTGGTTATAGACAATGAAGTATGGTTGGAGGCTTGCTGTCATTCAGCACACTGCTATATCCCATTTCCAAGTAATGTTCGCTCTTCTTTTTCTTCAGTCCTTGTTCAGTGCTATGGATATATGTATGTGTAAATGTTTCGTAGTGCAAGGGTTGAAGTACCAAGCCTCCATCAAGTTCAATCAATTTCAAGCCCAGATTTTTTTCGCCCAAAAAGAGTATGGTTTTTAAAAAGCTATATTGCAGTAACTAAACACTGTCTTTTTCCAGGTTCTGTCTCCTGCAAATATGACATCTTGTCAATTTCCTCTACAGCTTCTCACTGCCTTAGAAGCAGCAAGTTATCTCATCTTATCTGTTATGCAGTACTATATATACATGTGTAAGTTTACCTAGTAGTATGCACTTTGCTCGTGTTGAATTTTTTTATTTTTGGTAGATGTGGCAGCAGGCTAAGTGAGCTTTATGGCAGTTGAACAATACTTCAACACTGTCCGTGAAGGTTTTTAATAATGCAAAGAGAATTTGTCACTCGAGCTGTGGAAAAAAGGCCCTTCACAGGTTTCCAAAAAGGTACATGTTTCTTTGACTCTTGTCATCCATAATTGACCCACAGCCAGCTCCTCATAATGAATCAAAAACTCGGCCTGTGTACATTATCAGACAGTTGTGCAGTTCTTACAGAGCGGTGGTTTCTTAACAACAATGCATCGCCCACTCAGGTGATTATAGCTACATCCTGTGAACAAGGTACAACTGTACAACAATCATGTTCATGAAGAATACTCCATGTATTTTATCTACCACTAGGGTCAACTCCACACTACACTCCTGATAACATATCTAGTGGTGCAACTTTGTGCTTATAGTGCGAGGGTTCAAAGCAATGGCTCCGGCCGATGGGAACACCACTTTTGAACGGGTTTGACTGTCCTTTATTCTCATTGCTACGAACCATTCTCTCTGTGGATAGCACCAACATACTAACTTGCAGCAGTCTCTTTGTCCATGAAGAACCATTGTGGAAAGAAATGTACAGCTCACAACAAGAAAGAAAGAAGAAACATGTGCAAGCTTGTTTTCGAACATAACTATAGGTAGTATGCTTTTCTGTAACAACCTTTTTTGTGCACAATAAAATCCGACAAGTCAAGTTAAAGAAATATAAATATTAAAAAAGAATCAGCCCAGCCCACGCAGCAAAATAATACAACCCGATATCAGCCTTTATACGCCCTCGGTACGATCTGTTTACGGCACGGAGAAAACCCGGTGGTTACGATGCACTTACAATCCTGGCACCCGACGCAACCATATAGGCATGAATTCGCCATCATTACAGTATGTATGGTATGACGATAACATACCGTAACAGGAAAATTACGGTACCCGTAAAGGGCAAAGGTTGTGTACCTGCAATTGACCAATCAGATTGCGCGAATCACACCGCAAATCATGAATCTTATCTACATGTAAATAAAATGCGTGCGACATTGGTGTGGTTAGTTGCAGGCAGCTAGCTAAGCTAAGATGACGGTGAGTATTTTATTAATAGTTGTGGAGATGTATTTTATACTCAAGGGCTACAAGAGTCGTGCCAACTCGGGTTGAAATTTGCAAATGAGTCTCTTGTTTGAGCGAGTTTTTGGTTAACTTAGGTTGATGTACGCCATCGCCTAGATTTTGTAAAGTACACACGTCTTCAATAGTCTGTTACGTTACAAGCGAAGCGCTTTTTATGCCCCGTCGCTCGGCTCATGTAGTTCTGCGATGTAATATATGAACGGCCCCTCGGGCCCTGTTGTTGGTGCCAAATGTAATATTTTACCCATTTATGGATATGCTGTTATTTTAAGGTGTTTATAGTACAACCATCAGTCGGCAACAATCGGTCGGGCCCACGGACTTGGTTAGGTGTGGGTGGCTACGTGACGTGTTGTTTAATCGATTTATGCCTAAATATGGCTTGTTTGTAGAGATGATTTAACCTTGTGGGCACAACCGTTTTTTTGTGGCAGGAAGCATGTTCACGATGATCTTCAAATTGGCATCTTTCATGGTTTGTGGTCACGTCGCCATTGATGTAACGCCTACATGACTTAATAGGCTAAACGCCCTTCCATTATGCCAACGTACATAGAGAAAGATGCAATAACGCGCCGACATAATCAGTGCATATTCAAATGTGTACAACAAATTCATCTAGTATCATGATTATGTATATACCACTACCATTTATAAATTGTGTTTGCCAATACTAGCATCATCACATCAAATCCCACCTCAATGGCTACGTGCTGGATATTCCAGGGGGCAAACGTGATAACGGTGTTGAAGTTATCATGTATCCCAAGAACAACCCACCTACTGACAACCAGTTGTGGCACTTAGACTACCAACCAGATGGAACCTTCCTGATCATCTCCAAGCTCCATGGTAAGGCCCTGGACTGTGGAGGACAAACACAAGGATCCAAGCTTATAGTGTGGGACCGTCATGGTGGAAACAACCAGCGATGGAGGAGGGAAGGGAACTACATTGTATCCATGAGTGGGTTTATGTTTGACATTGAGGGTAGCAACAGGGCAGCTGGTGCTAAAGTGCTTCTGTGGTCCAGGAACCATCCCATATCCAGTAACCAGCAGTTTGATCTTGAGCCCCAAGTAAGTGATTAACACACAATGCTTACTGATATTAACCCCCTATTTGAGGAGCCACCCTGCTGTAATTCACCAAGTACTGCTGCAGCTGATGCATGTGTCCTTATATGGATTTTGGCTATTTCTTTTAATAACCATTACTGCAGAAGTATTATTTAGAAGAAAAGTCACTCCATAGTGCAAGCAGTGTCCAGCAAAATCACCCATGTGATACTTTTTAGTTTTCCAGGACAAGGAATAGAAAAGTAGCGCTCACATTGAAATGTATGGTGATGGTTTGTATCCTCATCATCATCAACCCCAGTCTTCAAGTTATCTCCCCCCCCCCCCAAGATATTTGGGCTGGGGTGATATCGAGGCTGAGTGGGGTATCCAGCTGAGGATATCCAGATTGAGAGGGATATCTAGGCTGAGGGGGATATCAAGGCTGGAAGGGATATCCTCCCCTGCCAGGATATCCTTCTCAACCCCCTATACCTCCCTCAGCCTGCATATGGATGTCCCCCTCAGGCAGGATATCCTCAATAAGCCTGTCCACTAGTATGTACTCATATGTGGTTGTACTGGTTAACATTTGTAGCAGGGCTTTATTGACAATTATGCAGTCATACATGGTAATTCATTACTATGCATGGCAATATAAAAATGATCATCTTTCGGGAGACATTAAAATTATAGTTCAGCTTCGATGTTACTGTGCACAGTAATTTCGCTGCAAACTGGAGGTTAAGTATATTGTTGAAAGATGGTGGAATCAGTCGTTCAAAATATTTGTTTGATAGTGATTAGCCTCAAAATACAGTTTTAGTATGTTTTAGAGTGATGGTGTTGTCTTCATACTTGCCCACATTTAATGTTGGGATGTACATATAGGAGCAAGCATTGTCACTAATGTCGAACTAATTGCATTTAACATGTAGTGCAGCTCCTTATAAGATTGGGCCAGGCCTGAGCCCGATATGTGTAAAACACTCTGTTCAAGTAGAGCTGTATGTGTAAATGTAGCATAGCTTGTTTTATGTGCATCAATAGGGTTTAAGCCTTATTTATCTTGGCCCACTTGTACTATGGGCCAGTACTGTTAAATGTAGCTAGGTCCCTTCAAGGGCTGAACAGCAAACAAATCTTAGCTGTACCACTGGATATAAAATTGTACCCCTTGTGATGTGCATGTGTATATTAACAGTAATTGTTCACTGAATACGTTTTCCAGCCTCATCACATCAAATCCCACCTCAATGGCTACGTGCTGGATATTCCAGGGAGCAAACGTGATAACGGTGTTGAAGTTATCATGTATCCAGCAAACCACCCACCTACTGACAACCAGCTATGGCAGTTAGACTACCAACCAGATGGAACCTTCCTGATCATCTCCAAGCTCCATGGTAAGGCCCTGGACTGTGGAGGACAAACACAAGGATCCAAGCTTATAGTGTGGGACCGTCATGGTGGAAACAACCAGCGATGGAGGAGGGATGGGAACTACATTGTATCCATGAGTGGGTTTATGTTTGACATTGAGGGTAGCAACAGGGCAGCTGGTGCTAAAGTGCTTCTGTGGTCCAAGAACCATCCCACATCCAGTAACCAGCAGTTTGATTTTGTACCTGTAAGTGTATCCCAATGGTTTCCCCCCCCCCCCCCCGATTCTTCCTAATTGGACAGTTTACAATTATACCTTTATTAAAGGTCGCCCTTCTCGACCCCCCTAGTTGTATTAAGATCTCCCTTCCCCCTATATTAAGGTCTCTATCTCCCTGTTGTATCCCTTACCTTACCCCCTAGTTTCCCCCAATAGTTATATTAAAGGTATCCCTTCACCCCCTTGGTTTATTAACGTAAATATGTATTCCCCCCACCCCCTAGTTTCTTCCCCCTTAACCTTTAGTTGTAAAAAGGTCTCCCTTTCCTGTGTACTCCCCAGTTCTATTACCTCAGGACACCATTTTAAATGCTTTTTTCTTCAACAGGCTTGATTCAGAAGTGGAAATTTGGCTGTAGAAAAAGCACGAACTGTAGAATAGTTAGATACACTTTTCTTTAGTTAAATGTTGACTTTTTTCTCCAAATATTGATCAATTTTGTGAGGTTTTGTGACGCCAGCTTCTGGATTGCGCTTGTGCAGCTGCAAACATTAAAGTGGAAGACCACATGACGTGTGTATGTGCGAATTGCAAATGGAGACTCGATTTGCTCTTCGCTTAGATAGGCTAAAACCATTGCAGCTTTATGGCCTCACCACTGTATGGTCTACGCTATTAGAGGAATACATGATCTACCTCTAGCCTTTGCATCGTCACTGCCTGGTATGATTTATTATGAACAAAATGCATTAATATTACACGTACTATAAGCATACTCCGGAGACGATTGACTGTCTGTCAGGCAGTATAAAATGCATGACAATGAAAGTACATCATCTTTAACAATTTTAATGTAAAGGCCACGACAAATTAATTAGTCATTCACATATTTTTGATTCGTGGCCTTTCATTACATTTTATATAAAGCTTGCTGACGCGTAGAATCATTTTGGAATCTTTGCGTGATTGAAAGTAAAATCACACAAAAATCACATGCATCCGATTTTAATGTTCAACTGGTTTTTACAGAGGATTTTTAAATCAGTCCTTTCAGTAAAAATCAAAACATGATTCGAAACAGAGCTCACAATCATTTATCAAAAAAAAAGACATGAATACAAAAAAGACTTCCACAAACAAATGATAGCCATGGGCCAGTCATGAAACAGTTGACTTTCTTCTATTGATAGGTTCCTTGGTTTGGCAGCATGCAGAACGCATAGGGTGAGAAGACTCTGAAACCTTGACTGTTGTTGCAGCAAACACATATGTCCTCAAATCCAGCAGGATAATATAATGCTGCAATTACGTTCCCACACCTGTGATCATAGATGATAAGCTCTCCATCAGGAACAGAAAGATCATCAAAAGATACTCCACATGTGTATGAAACATCTTCCGAAAGGTGTTACGTGCACCAACTAAGTCTAGTTTGAAGAATACCAAGCGCCACATATAGCATTCTTTGCACTGAATTACTGTTCCATGCAGAGTTGTTATATGAGGCGGCTGCACATTTGGACTGAAAGAAAGGGACTATTTTCCCGCTTTCTGATGCAGAATGTATGATGATGCATCTGGCAAGAGTGACACAAGAAGGTTTGAATACTTTGTGTCCTTCATTTCGTATTCATCTGCTCATCCACAAAATGTTAACGGATCCTTCGTAAGGCTATAATATAAACCCTGTCTACGAAAATTCTTCATCGACATCAAGCTCTGGTGACAATTTTAGAAAACAGTCGTCAGACCCGTATCCATTGGAATGACTGTCCATGTTGTATGGGTCTTGTATGTCCTGATACGAGCGTCATTCGTTTCCATGCACTTCGTCAATTTGTCAATTCTCCAAAGGCACGTGCGATATTGTGTCACGTGATGATATGAATAATAAAATGTGCAGGTACGCGGGGCTAATAATCAAGTTTGCATGGCTTAACAACCGAATGTTTTTAGAATACCCCCCCCCCCCCCCCTCCCCCTTTCTATTACTCCTCTTAGAATCCCTCTTGAGGTTTCAGGGGCGGATCCAGGATTTCAGAAAAGGGGGGTTGCTAATTAATTTCATGAGCGGGGCAGGGGGTCTGGGGCGGAGCCCCAACCGCCAACGTTTTTTAATTATATCATGCGCACAACACTACATAATACTGCCTTGCCGTTTGTTTGCTCGCAGAGCTGCAGTTGTATTACGAATTTCAGCCATCTTTACTTCATTGTTACTAATGATAATCATTCATTACGGGTTTGAAAGGGGGGGTTGCAAACCCCCCCCTGGATCCGCCTCTGGGTTTCTACTATGTTGAGATACCTGCAATTGACCAATCAGATTGCGCAATGCAAATCATGAACTTATCTATTACATGTGGAAAGACACGTGAGACATTGGGTGTGGTTAGTCGCAGGCAGCTAGCTAAGCCAAGATGACGGTGAGTTATTTTATTAATAGTAGGTCTTTTTCTGTGGAGATGCAAGAGTCATTCTGCGTACATTTTATACTCAAGGGCTACAAGAGTCGTGCCAACTCGGGTTGAAATTTGCAAATCAGTCTCTTGTTTTAGCGAGTTTTTGGTTACTCAGGTTGATGTACGCCATCGCCTAGATTTTGTAAAGTACACACGTCTTCAAAAGTCTGTTACGTTACAAGCGTAGGGAAAATGAAGCGCTTTTTATGCCCCATTGCTCGGCTCATGTAGTGCTGCGATGTAATATATGAACCGCCCCTCGGGCCCTGTTGTTGGTGCCAAAGGTAATATTTTACCCATTTATGGATATGCTGTTATCCAAGCAGGGTCAAGTATGAATTTTAAGCAACTCCAAAAAGATTACAGCTATAAATAGATAAATTAGGTAATGGCTATAAATAGAACGCGCGCGTCTGCAAATCGGCCGTCTGCCTGATGTAACAGCGATCATTTGTCATGGTTAGGTGTAGTACCATCAGTCTGGACTATCACAACAATCAATAGGGCCCCCAGACTAGGTTAGGTGTGGTGTAAAACAATAATCTAGTATGATAATTATGTATATACCACTACCATTTATAAATTGTGTTTGCCAATACCAGCATCATCACATCAAATCCCACCTCAATGGCTACGTGCTGGATATTCCAGGGAGCAAACGTGATAACGGTGTTGAAGTTATCATGTATCCCAAGAACAACCCACCTACTGACAACCAGTTGTGGCAGTTAGACTACCAACCAGATGGAACCTTCCTGATCATCTCCAAGCTCCATGGTAAGGCCCTGGACTGTGGAGGACAAAAACAAGGATCCAAGCTTATAGTGTGGGACCGTCATGGTGGAGACAACCAGCGATGGAGGAGGGAAGGGAACTACATTGTATCCAAGAGTGGGTTGATGATTGACATTGAGGGTAGCAACAGGGCAGCTGGTGCTAAAGTGCTTCTGTGGTCCAGGAACCATCCCACATCCAGTAACCAGCAGTTTGATCTTGAGCCCCATGTAAGTGATTAACACACAATGCCTCCTGATATTAACCCCCTATGAGAGGAGGCACCCTGCTACATATCACCAAGTACTGCATGCTGGTGCATGTGTAAAACATGTCCTTATATGGATTTTGGTAGTACTTCTAATAACCATTACTGCAGAAATACTATATTATTTAGAAGAAAAGTGACTTGATAGTGCAAATATATTTGATCTTTGTATTCACCATCTCCAGGGTCATCATCATCATCATCAGCCTCAACCTCAGCCTTCAAGTTATCCCCCCCAGCCTGGATATCCCCCCCAGCCTGGATATTCCCCCCAGCCTGGATATGCCCCCCAGCCTGGATATCCCCCCCAGCCCGGATATCCCCCCCAGCCTGGATATCCCCCTCAGCCTGGATATCCTCAGCCAGGATACCCCCCTCAGCCAGGATATCCTCCCCAGCCTGGATATCCCCCCCAGCCAGGATATCCTCCTCAGCCAGGATATCCTCCTCAACCTGGATACCCCCCTCAGCCTGCATATGGATATCCCCCTCAGCCACAACAAGCTTATCCTCAAGTATGTTAGCAGGGCTTTATTGACAATTGCACTCTGTGTTGTTATGCAACCATGCAGGGTAATTAATTACTATGCATGGCAATATAAAAATGATCATAAAATTGTACCCGTAGTGATGAAAGACATTAAAATATTTGCATGCATTTATCATCCAGAGGACATTTCCATTCAAATGCAGTGCATGTGTATATTGACAGTAATTGTTCACTAAATATGTTTTCCAGCATCATCACATCAAATCCCACCTCAATGGCTACGTGCTGGATATTCCAGGGAGCAAACGTGATAACGGTGTTGAAGTTATCATGTATCCAGCAAACAACCCACCTACTGACAACCAGTTGTGGCAGTTAGACTACCAACCAGATGGAACCTTCCTGATCATCTCCAAGCTCCATGGTAAGGCCCTGGACTGTGGAGGACAAACACAAGGATCCAAGCTTATAGTGTGGGACCGTCATGGTGGAGACAACCAGCGATGGAGGAGGGAAGGAAACTACATTGTATCCAAGAGTGGGTTTATGTTTGACATTGAGGGTAGCAACAGGGCAGCTGGTGCTAAAGTGCTTCTGTGGTCCAAGAACCATCCCACATCCAGTAACCAGCAGTTTGATTTTGTACCAGTAAGTGTATCCCAATGGTTTCCCCCCTTAATTTTTCTTTTTGTTCAATAGGCTTGAACCAGCTGTCATTGGAGTGTTGGCTATATAGAAACACTGCTGTGGTGTTGGTGCCGAAGTCTTAATTTTATTTTGAACTGTAAATGTATCTTTTAATGATAATAATTTAATGTCTTGTAGTCATAGTCCATACTATTTGTAACACAGCGTGCATCAAGTTGTTTTTATGAGTTCTTCTAATATATAGGATCCTTGTAATTTAGAAATCAACACCCTCATATTCAAGACCCTTACACAGTTTAAATAAACATTATTGTAATTAGGATAGATGCAAAAATTAGGCTCTAGAAAAAAGAACAAATATGCAGATACACTTTCCTTAAGTTAAATGTTGACTAACATTGATCAATTTTGTGAAGGTTTTGTGCTGCCAGCTTCTTTTGGTGGAATACGCTTATGCACAGGCTCAAGCTGCAAAGATTAAAGTGTAAGACCACTTGACGCCTGTATGTTTTATCAGCTGATTGCAAAGGAGACTCGATTAACTCTTCGCTCAGATCAGTGGGCAAAAACCATAGCCCAGGGCCCGCGGAGGGTATTATAAAGTGGGGGGGGGGGGGGGGGGGGGGGGGGGGCAGATTTCAGTACTGTACTCCTCCATGTTAGCAATTAAGTTTGGTTGTAATCTTAATATTCCTTCGCAGTTATTCATAGTAACGCTCCTATAAAGTATAAACAAAAATGTACAATATTATCTCATATCGATCTATACATGCATCGATATATCAAAATGTCGCTAGTTTTGGTTATTATTTCTAGAAGCGAACTCAGAGGAACGTAGTCCGGTCAATGTTCTTGTCGCTGTGAATCATCGGAGTAGCTAAGTTATTGAATCTAATTTGATTATGCTTGACGGAAGCCAAGTTTTTCAAGCGACAAGCGGTCGAAAAGGATCCTCCCAACGTCATATACTCCGCCATGCATGCATTCTATATGCCAATCTCATATCTTTATATTAACTGGTGCATGCTGCGTCCATTTAGTGCACGCCATCAGCACTAGCCTCATCCATCGATACATTCAGTACACAATGTACTACATGCACATACTGCCACCACATGAGCAGGGGCCAACTATTTTGCCTATATTTAGAGGAAGTGGGCCCACACCTTCTCCTGGAAAAAAAACCCTTACAAAGGGAAAAACCGAGTTCAGGTCGCTCAAATTGTTCATGAAGTGCAGCAGACTTTCTTGCCACCACATCATCATCAGTCTTGTTGTGCGTCAACTTGTTTAAGCCACCGTCAGGTTCCAAACAGCACTCTCATATCATGTAGTCACAGTGAAAAAAAAAAGCGGGGTTATAGATCTGCCAGTGGTCGTGCACAATACACTTAGACTTCACCAACCTTTCTATGTTAGGGTCATCAGACCTTCTGCGCACACGCATACAGCTACAGACCCTGTCTACAGATATTACCTCACCTGGGAACCCTGTTCCTACCCTACCATATCCTTATAGGTCTATATGCTGCCATGTAGTTCACATCCCGAGTTCCCACACATCTATACATGCATGCTTGAACGTAACAACTGCATGCATGTAGGCTACGCCATGGGAGCATATTTTGTGTCTAATTCGTTCCTCAAACGACAGAAAATTGTATTTTCCCTAACTGCATTAGTAGCTGGATTGACCGATCAGTTTAAAAATAGTAACAATCTCCGAAACAAGGCACTTTTCACTTTGACCAAGTCTTTGAAATGTATGGCTATCTTCGGGTGCAGGTATTCGTCTGGTGAAGTATATTGCCATCCAATATACGGTCATCATCTTCGTTTGGCACACCTGCAGTACCACGTGCTTCATTATTCGAATTAAAAGATTCTGCCGATATCTTTAAGCATGGTTGGATTACTTGGAAGAACGTAGCTATGCTACACTGCTTTTTACAAGGAGATTCGCCTATTGCGTATGTAGCGACCGGCTGGGCAATTAGAGTTTCAATCCAATTGGTTGGCAGGCTATCTAACACAATCAATTTCGGAGTTTCCTTCGTCAAGCAAACAATCAAATTACTATAAGGTGGATACAAGGTCAAGCACTGCACAATAACAAAAGAAAAAAAGGCTATGCTTGTATGTACGTATTACATGTATTATTGCATCGATAAATTAAATTATCGGCTAAAAAGGGGTGTGTGTGGGGGGGGGGGGGGGCAGCTGCCCCCCTTGCCCCCCCCCCCCCTCCCCCCCCCCCCCCGGCTCCGCGGGCCCTGATAGCAGCTTTATGGCCTCACCACTGTATGGTCTACGCTATAGAGGGTTCTCAGAATCATGGTAACCCGTGCATTGCCGTAGTTCTCTTTCAAGATGGGTACGGTTTTCTATATATTTTATATTGCATGCTCTGTCAAGATGGCGACTGTGACGTCACGGTGAGGACCCTCTATTAGAGGAATACCTGATCAACCTCTAGCCTTTGCATCGTCGCTGCCTGGTATGATTTACTATATATATATATATATATATATATATATATATATATGCATTAATATAACACATAAAACAACACACATACTATACGCATACTCCGGAGGCGATTAGCTTGGAGATAAAACGGGATTGGAAACGAGCCCACTTATCACGTATTAACGCGAGCCTTCCGTACTTGAATCCTTATATAGGTATATCAAACCCACAAGCGTATCTGCTTGTATTATATTATGGTGTTGGCTTTTTGGTTGGTTCAAAGAATAAGAACAATACTTGAACACTGACATTTTCGTGCCTAATAGACACGACCAAAGAATTCTTCGAGTGTTCTTCATTCTTTCGGTGTGACGACAGCCTTCTACCCATCACCTTTGAAAAGCGGGGGGGGGGAGGGTGCTGTACACTTCAGGCACAATACGAAAGGCGGGGGGGGGGGGGCTGCTTAGCGGAAGAGGGGGAGGTACCTTATATGGAAGGGCAACTCTATGATATATTGAATAGCGCGCGCTTTACAATTGATTATTAACGACTTCAGAAATTTTGATAACTAAAGTGCAAAAATCTGGGGGGCTAAAGCCCCCCCTGCCCCCCCCCCCCCCCCCCCCCCCCCCCCCCCCCCCCTCCCCCTCCTTGTCTATGCCCTTGAGTCACATGACACATGCTGGATGTACATTAACCAGAAAACCATACCATTATGTAGCCACAGGTGCCCAACACATGCATGTATATACATGTAGATACCATTAGTCAGCAACTTCAAGGCTATTTAGTTTTATTGGCACACTATACAGAGCTATATACTTATGTGGCATCCAAAGGGTTAATTACTAAACAACAGTAATGTGACGCCATCTTTGGCCCCTCCCCTCTTCCCTGTGTACATGTGACCCCTCTTTGGCCCCTCCCTTCTTCCCATGTAGGCCTGTGTACATGTGACCCCTCTTTAGCCCCTCCCCTCTTCCCATGTAGAACTGTGTACATGTGACCCATCAGAGCCAAGGTCCTCTGTGAGAAATGCCTTAGCTTTGCTTCTAGAATTGGGGTTCACCACTAGATGTGGGTGTCCTGTGTAGGTTTTTTGGTATCCAGTATATGGATGGATGCAGGTTACCTAGGCAACTTAAACCTTACAGGGTATACATAGCGTACTCTCGCCTACATGCTCCAACCAAACATGTCACCTCTCCTCCAATAACCCATGACCTGACGGATGGGATGATATCTTTGGATGATAAATTTTATTACTGTATGGAGTTGGTCTTTTGTGTACTCCAATTAATGCACCCTCTCCTTCCACCCACCTGAGAGCAGGGATGCCAAGGGGCCGGGTCCTTTTTCCTGTGATGTTGGTTGATTGCATTAATTGGTTTCCCAACATATCCCTTGGATTGTGCAGACTGATAGCTACCGTTATTGTTCCTTTCCTGTAGGTCCGGGCACTCACTAAGTCACGTATGGTCTTTTAAGTCTTGGTGTCCCTTTCAGCTCTTCTAATACTATTCTGAGGGATTTGTATCAATTCCCTTGTTCAGAAAAAAAATTCTAGCTTATTTACCCCCTTTTGGAAACAGTTCAGGCTGAATGTAACTACCTCGCAAGGCTCGCATATATATGCCACGTGTAGCATTCTTTGCACTGAATTACTGTTCCATGCAGAGTTGTTATGTGCTGCACATTTGGACTGAAAGAAATGGGCTTTGCCTTTAATTTTCCTTTCAGTGAAGGGCGGTCTTGCTCAGAAGTTTCGCGAGTAAAGGCTTGGTCAAACAGCCAATAGTCTTCCTGCATAAGTGGATCAGGAAGAAACAGTAGCTTACTTCGTCCATCCGTAGTGGCTAGCTTGCAGATGCATGGTACAAGTTTCATGCCCACATTTTTTATGCAGAATGTACAATATTACTGTCCATGTTATTGGATAGCGTCAGGTATGTTCGCCAGTATGGAGTAGTGTGGCGTATGGAACTTATGCATGTAATTGTTCATTGTGTATCATGCATTCTGACAGATTGGTGGTGTTGTGCATGTATATATTGCAGAACACATACGTTACAGTAGTCGCCACCCGCACTTTTAATAGCGTATAATAATAAGTTTGGATCTTTCTATATGAGTTTAAAACAACCCTAATAGGCTCCTTTGTTAGCACCATACACAGTTACGCAAGTAACGTTGTTCTGTAGAATAAACAGGGGGTTGGCGAACACTCCTGACGTTATCGCAGGTGGCGATCACTACCTACGCTACCCTATGGGTCTTGTGTGTCCTGATACGGACAAATTTATAAGCGGCATAACCGCCATTTGCACTTTGTCAGTTCCCAAAGGCACGTGCGATATTGTCACGTGATGATATCGAGAGTTACGTTAGTAACTCTCATATAGGATTTGACCCCGATTATGAATGTCATTAAAAAAACGCGACCCGCTTCTAACAAGACTCCCGACGAGCGGATGGCTTATCTTGTTATCGTCGTCGTACAAGAAGGTAACAACAAGTAGTTTCGTGTTTGTTTGATGTCACAGAACCGCGTGGTTGTAGAGAACAAAACAATTTTCGAAACTCGTACCCAGTCCCACGTATTTCTCGTTCTTCTTCTTCTTCTTCTTCTTCTTGTTCTTGACCACGCATAACTCGGGATAGGAACACTTTTAAGAAATGAAAATCACACCAATGGCTTCAGAATTCGCTGGCATTTTCGCTTCTGTGGTCAAAACGTCTCGAGGCTACATGACATATATCGGTGGTTGTGTTAGCAAATCACGTATAGTTAAGCTTACTGCACTGACACGACGCGGATAGGTCCTACTTCGCTCTTTATACGAAGTATTAGCAGTATACATCATGTAATCAAATGTGTACGGTCTGGGCACTACACGTAGTGGTAATTAACTGTGGCGATTATGTATTTTTAACAACGTGCACGTGCGTACTATAATCGTTCTTGTTATTCGATCGTTGTAAGTTTGACGCTCTTTGTAACTTAGTGAAGTTCTTTTTTTTTTTCAAAATGCCTTCACGTCAGGAAAAGACGACGAGCATAGTACCTCAAAACTAGAGTCGACGTATTAGATTCAGCCCGAGCGGAACTACAAAGCAGAGCCTGAAAAGAAGCGGGCCTCTCAACGTGAAAAATATCGAGCAGAGCCTGAAAAGAAACGGACCTCTCGACGCGCAAGGTATCGAGATGCGATTAGTAGACTGTAGGAAGGGGGGGGGGGGGGGGGGGGGGGGGGGGGGAGAGGGTGCTGTCTGCTTCAGTCTGGCCCGATACAAAATGCGTTCGTGGGTTCGATCGCGCTGGGGCGACAATTAATAACCTCTCCTTCCTCTCATATCAAGATGGATTACTTAACATGCTATACGGCTCATAATCGGGTATGAATAAAAATCAATGAAACAAGTAAATAAAAAACATTCTCTATGAGAAAGTTGGTGGCATATAGGATTTGAAGACATGGTGGTGTAAAAAGGAAGGAAACAAGGGTCTAATAATAAGGGAAAATGGAATAGTCCTATATTTAGCACATTTCTATATGTAGGATATAGTATGTTGTTCGTGTGCTAAATATAGGACTATTCCATTTTCCCTTATTATTAGACCCTTGTTTCCTTCCTTTTTACACCACCATGTCTTCAAATCCTATATGCCACCAACTTTCTCATAGAGAATGTTTTTTATTTACTTGTGAAAATAAAATGTGCGAGGTCCTAAAAAAAGTACGTGGACGGCGACGAGAAACTAATAATCAAGTTTGCATGGCCTAACGTGGATATTGAATGTTTTTCCTTTCTGTCCCTCCTCTTACAATCCCTCTTGAGGTTTCTACTGTGTTGAGATACAGTACACAACCAAAAATTTTCGGTGAATTATCGGTATGTAACTACGAAACATGTCGTAACGGGTCAATTTTATAACCCGTATAGAGTAATTATAGTTTTCTGCCTGTTTCCTCTTGTATCTACTCTATTATCTATTGCAGGAGGCATCACTATATGAGTGATAATCATTTCAGCTTATAGCTGCTACTGTATACCTGCTACTCCTATGTGATTTGTGTTTCTTAAGAAAACATCTTCAAGCTACTAGGTGGACCACCAATGCGGAGTGCCTTGGAAGAATTTTGTCTAATAATGATGTGTTGTTTACACTATGGGAGGAATCGCTGCAATGCGTTAAAGAAACAGACATGCATGAAATCTAGGATAATAGGCGTAAAAGCATGTATGGAATCGTTTGATTTCCTGTTTGGTTTGATGTTAGGTCAAACAACATGCATAGAAATATGACCGAAAGCTCAATTTGATCGATATTGGTAACGATTTTAGTTTCGGTCCAGAGCACTGGCTTACCTTGTTCGGAAAGTTTATTTGCAATGACTGATGTGTACTACAGTGCAAACGCGATATTCATATTATTAATATTCATATTATTATATAATAATGTATTATTATTATTGAATAACATATACATAGGATACACCTGAAAAAGGTAAACTCCATGTACAACCTAACTATTAACATTATTATTATATTATACTGCAACATTACTGCAATGACACACACAAACAAAGTCAAGTCACTAGATCTGGTGCTCCCTTGCCAGGATGGCTCTGGCAATGGATCTAGCCAAAGTGATATTCAACCTGCCGTAATTAATCTTCATAATGGCGCCTACACTTTTTAATTCCTTCCGTCGCCGCTGTTACGTGCCCGAAGTAGGCTGATACCCTTACCGTAACGACATGTAGACTATGTAGTGTACGGAAAGTAGATAAATACTAACACGTTGATAGATTAGAATTGCATGCTTATTTTGAGATCTTGCTACTAGTATGTCCCGATTTTGTACTAGTATATGGAAGCCCAAATCACCTTAGAAATTAGAATTAAGTTTAAAATGCCTAATACAACAATATTGTGCTCTTTTTCTTTAAGTCAGATCATAGACCAAAAAAAGGTGGTACATTCATACGTCCCGTAGACTAGCGCAGTGGACAGGCCGGAGGCGGTACGTAAAACAAAGCCAGATATCGGCGCCATTTTACGGGTGCAACAAAGCCACATCACGTGCAGGTTTTTATTATAGTTACGGCGGAACCGTTGTACGTCACAAGGTAACTATAGATCTGTGAAAGAACGTACATATTTACGTGGCGTTTACGAGTGAGATTGAATGTTTACGAATTATCCTCCTCCTTCTCCTTCTTGACCATGCATAACTCAGGATAGGAACGCATTTAAAGAATGGAAATTTCCCCAATAGCTTCAGAATTGGCTGGAAGAGTGCCTACTGTGATCAATAGCACTGTATGACAGTGTCGCATGAACCATGTTCACCGTGCGGTCTGCAAACGCAAAGTTGGAGGCTTGTAAGACATATTCTAACGTTGAGATTGCGACTGATGATCCATCCAACACTAATACTGATTCGCAGCGAGAGATATAAGTAAGTTAGTTATTATAGCTCGTTGGTGAATGCTGTTTCCTTGTTGCATAGGATGATGTATTGTATACGAAACTGATGCGTTCCAAAAAAGCGGAGTCCTTCGAAACTAGAAGCCACAATGTGAGGCCCTGTTGGAACTTGAAACAGGTGAGCTAATTGACATCATATCATTATACTATCATAATGGTGTGTGGTTATAGACAATGAAGTATGGTTGGAGGCTTGCTGTCATTCAGCACACTGCTATATCCCATTTCCAAGTAATGTTCGCTCTTCTTTTTCTTCAGTCCTTGTTCAGTGCTATGGATGTATGTATGTGTAAATGTTTTGTAGTGCAAGGGTTGAAGTACCAAGCCTCCATCAGGTTCAATCAATCTCAAGCCCAGATTTTTTTCGCCCAAAAAGAGTATGGTTTTTAAAAAGCTATATTGCAGTAACTAAACACTGTCTTTTTCCAGGTTCTGTCTCCTGCAAATATGACATCTTGTCAATTTCCTCTACAGCTTCTCACTGCCTTAGAAGCAGCAAGTTATCTCATCTTATCTGTTATGCAGTACTATATATACATGTGTAAGTTTACCTAGTAGTATGCACTTTGCTCGTGTTGAATTTTTTTATTTTTGGTAGATGTGGCAGCAGGCTAAGTGAGCTTTATGGCAGTTGAACAATACTTCAACACTGTCCGTGAAGGTTTTTAATGATGCATAGAGAATTTGTCACTCGGGCTGTGGAAAAAAGGCCCTTCACAGGTTTCCAAAAAGGTACATGTTTCTTTGACTCTTGTCATCCATAATTGACCCACAGCCAGCTCCTTATAATGAATCAAAAACTCGGCCTGTGTACATTATCAGACAGTTGTGCAGTTCTTACAGAGCAGTGGTTTCTTAACAACAATGCATCGCCCACTCAGGTGATTATAGCTACATCCTGTGAACAAGGTACAACTGTACAACAATCATGTTCATGAAGAATACTCCATGTATTTTATCTACCACTAGGGTCAACTCCACACTACACTCCTGATAACATATCTAGTGGTGCAATTTTGTGCTTATAGTGCGAGGGTTCAAAGCAATGGCTCCGGCCGATGGGAACACCACTTTTGAACGGGTTTGACTGTCCTTTATTCTCATTGCTACGAACCATTCTCTCTGTGAATAGCACCAACATACTAACTTGCAGCAGTCTCTTTGTCCATGAAGAACCATTGTGGAAAGAAATGTACAGCTCACAACAAGAAAGAAAGAAGAAACATGTGCAAGCTTGTTTTCGAACATAACTATAGGTAGTATGCTTTTCTGTAACAACCTTTTTTGTGCACAATAAAATCCGACAAGTCAAGTTAAAGAAATATAAATATTAAAAAAGAATCAGCCCAGCCCACGCAGCAATATAATACAACCCGATATCAGCCTTTATACGCCCTCGGTACGATCTGTTTACGGCACGGAGAAAACCCGGTGGTTACGATGCACTTACAATCCTGGCACCCGACGCAACCATATAGGCATGAATTCGCCATCATTACAGTATGTATGGTATGACGATAACATACCGTAACAGGAAAATTACGGTACCCGTAAAGGGCAAAGGTTGTGTACCTGCAATTGACCAATCAGATTGCGCGAATCACACCGCAAATCATGAATCTTATCTACATGTAAATAAAAATACGTGCGACATTGGTGTGGTTAGTTGCAGGCAGCTAGCTAAGCTAAGATGACGGTGAGTATTTTATTAATAGTTGTGGAGATGTATTTTATACTCAAGGGCTACAAGAGTCGTGCCAACTCGGGTTGAAATTTGCAAATGAGTCTCTTGTTTTAGCGAGTTTTTGGTTAACTTAGGTTGATGTACGCCATCGCCTAGATTTTGTAAAGTACACACGTCTTCAATAGTCTGTTACGTTACAAGCAAAGCGCTTTTTATGCCCCATTGCTCGGCTCATGTAGTTCTGCGATGTAATATATGAACGGCCCCTCGGGCCCTGTTGTTGGTGCCAAATGTAATATTTTACCCATTTATGGATATGCTGTTATTTTAAGGTGTTTATAGTACAACCATCAGTCGGCAACAATCGGTCGGGCCCACGGACTTGGTTAGGTGTGGGTGGCTACGTGACGTGTTGTTTAATCGATTTATGCCTAAATATGGCTTGTTTGTAGAGATGATTTAACCTTGTGGGCACAACCGTTTTTTTGTGGCAGGTAGCATGTTCACGATGATCTTCAAATTGGCATCTTTCATGGTTTGTGGTCACGTCGCCATAGATGTAACGCCTACATGACTTAATAGGCTAAACGCAATTCCATTATGTCAACGTACATAGAGAAAGATGCAATAACGCGCCGACATAATCAGTGCATATTCAAATGTGTACAACAAATTCATCTAGTATCATGATTATGTATATACCACTACCATTTATAAATTGTGTTTGCCAATACCAGCATCATCACATCAAATCCCACCTCAATGGCTACGTGCTGGATATTCCAGGGGGCAAACGTGATAACGGTGTTGAAGTTATCATGTATCCCAAGAACAACCCACCTACTGACAACCAGTTGTGGCACTTAGACTACCAACCAGATGGAACCTTCCTGATCATCTCCAAGCTCCATGGTAAGGCTCTGGACTGTGGAGGACAAACACAAGGATCCAAGCTTATAGTGTGGGACCGTCATGGTGGAAACAACCAGCGATGGAGGAGGGAAGGGAACTACATTGTATCCATGAGTGGGTTTATGTTTGACATTGAGGGTAACAACAGGGCAGCTGGTGCTAAAGTGCTTCTGTGGTCCAAGAACCATCCCATATCCAGTAACCAGCAGTTTGATCTTGAGCCCCAAGTAAGTGATTAACACACAATGCTTACTGATATTAACCCCCTATGTGAGGAGCCACCCTGCTGTAATTCACCAAGTACTGCTGCAGCTGATGCATGTGTCCTTATATGGATTTTGGCTATTTCTTTTAATAACCATTACTGCGGAAGTATTATTTAGAAGAAAAGTCACTCCATAGTGCAGTGTCCAGCAAAATCACCCTTGTGATACTTTTTAATTTTCCAGGACAAGGAATAGAAAAGTAGCGCTCACATTGAAATGTAGGGTGATGGTTTGTATCCTCATCATCATCAACCCCAGCCTTCAAGTTATTTCCCCCCCCCCCAAGATATTTGGGCTGGGGTGATATCGAGGCTGAGTGGGGTATCCAGCTGAGGATATCCAGATTGAGAGGGATATCTAGGCTGAGGGGGATATCAAGGCTGGGAGGGATATCCTCCCCTGCCAAGATATCCTTCTCAACCCCCTATACCTCCCTCAGCCTGCATATGGATGTCCCCCTCAGGCAGGATATCCTCAATAAGCCTGTCCACTAGTATGTACTCATATGTGGTTGTACTGGTTAACATTTGTAGCAGGGCTTTATTGACAATTATGCAGTCATACATGGTAATTCATTACTATGCATGGCAATATAAAAATGATCATCTTTCGGGAGACATTAAAATTATAGTTCAGCTTCGATGTTACTGTGCACAGTAATTTCGCTGCAAACTGGAGGTTAAGTATATTGTTAAAAGATGGTGGAATCAGTCGTTCAAAATATTTGTTTGATAGTGATTAGCCTCAAAATACAGTTTTAGGATGTTTTAGAGTGATGGTGTTGTCTTCAAACTTGCCCACATTTAATGTTGGGATGTACATATAGGAGCAAGTATTGTCACTAATGTCGAACTAATTGCATTTAACATGTAGTGCAGCTCCTTATAAGATTGGGCCAGGCCTGAGCCCGATATGTGTAAAACACTCTGTTCAAGTAGAGCTGTATGCGTAAATGTAGCATAGCTTGTTTTATGTGCATCAATAGGGTTTAAGCCTTATTTATCTTGGCCCAGCCCTGAAAGGACTTGTACTATGGGCCAGTACTGTTAAATATAGCTAGGTCCCTTCAAGGGCTGAACAGCAAACAAATCTTAGCTGTACCACTGGATATAAAATTGTACCCCTTGTGATGTGCATGTGTATGTTAACAGTAATTGTTCACTGAATACGTTTTCCAGCCTCATCACATCAAATCCCACCTCAATGGCTACGTGCTGGATATTCCAGGGAGCAAACGTGATAACGGTGTTGAAGTTATCATGTATCCAGCAAACCACCCACCTACTGACAACCAGCTATGGCAGTTAGACTACCAACCAGATGGAACCTTCCTGATCATCTCCAAGCTCCATGGTAAGGCCCTGGACTGTGGAGGACAAACACAAGGATCCAAGCTTATAGTGTGGGACCGTCATGGTGGAAACAACCAGCGATGGAGGAGGGATGGGAACTACATTGTATCCATGAGTGGGTTTATGTTTGACATTGAGGGTAGCAACAGGGCAGCTGGTGCTAAAGTGCTTCTGTGGTCCAAGAACCATCCCACATCCAGTAACCAGCAGTTTGATTTTGTACCTGTAAGTGTATCCCAATGGTTTCTCCCCCCCCCCCCCCCCCGATTCTTCCTAATTGGACAGTTTACAATAATACCTTTATTAAAGGTCACCCTTCTCGACCCCCCTAGTTGTATTAAGATCTCCCTTCCCCCTATATTAAGGTCTCTTTCTCCCTGTTGTATCCCTTAACTTACCCCCTAGTTTCCCCCAATAGTTATATTAAAGGTATCCCTTCACCCCCTTGGTTTATTAACGTAAATATGTATTCCCCCCACCCCCCTAGTTTCTTCCCCCTCACCCTTTAGTTGTAAAAAGGTCTCCCCTTCCTGTGTACTCCCCAGTTCTATTACCTCAGGATACCATTTTAAATGCTTTTTTCTTCAACAGGCTTGATTCAGAAGTGGAAATTTGGCTGTAGAAAAAGAACGAACTGTAGAATAGTTAGATACACTTTTCTTTAGTTCAATGTTGACTTTTTCTCCAAATATTGATCAATTTTGTGAGGTTTTGTGACGCCAGCTTCTGGATTGCGCTTGTGCACAGGCACAAGCTGCAAACATTACAGTGGAAGACCACATGACGTGTGTATGTGCGAATTGCAAATGGAGACTCGATTTGCTCTTCGCTTTAATAGGCTAAAACCATTGCAGCTTTATGGCCTCACCACTGTATGGTCTACGCTATTAGAGGAATACATGATCTACCTCTAGCCTTTGCATCGTCACTGCCTGGTATGATTTATTATGAACAAAATGCATTAATATTACACATACTATAAGCATACTCCGGAGACGATTGACTGTCTGTCAGGCAGTATAAAATGCATGACAATGAAAGTACATCATCTTTAACAATTTTTTTAATGTAAAGGCCACGACAAATTAATTAGTCATTCACATATTTTTGATTCGTGGCCTTTCATTACATTTTATATAAAGCTTGCTGACGCGTAGAATCATTTTGGAATCTTTGCGTGATTGAAAGTAAAATCACACAAAAATCACATGCATCCAATTTTAATGTTCAATTGGTTTTTACAGAGGATTTTTAAATCAGTCCTTTCAGTAAAAATCAAAACATGATTCGAAACAGAGCTCACAATCATTTATCAAAAAAAAAGACATGAATACAAAAAAGACTTCCACAAACAAATGATAGCCATGGGCCAGTCATGAAACAGTTGACTTTCTTCTATTGATAGGTTCCTTGGTTTGGCAGCATGCAGAACGCATAGGGTAAGAAGACTCTGAAACCTTGACTGTTGTTGCAGCAAACTCATTTGTCCTCAAATCCAGCAGGATAATATAATGCTGCAATTACGTTCCCACACCTGTGATCATAGATGATAAGCTCTCCATCAGGAACAGAAAGATCATCAAAAGATACTCCACATGTGTATGAAACATCTTCCGGAAGGTGTTACGTGCACCAACTAAGTCTAGTTTGAAGAATACCAAGCGCCACATATAGCATTCTTTGCACTGAATTACTGTTCCATGCAGAGTTGTTATAGGCGGCTGCACATTTGGACTGAAAGAAAGGGACTATTTTCCCGCTTTCTGATGCAGAATGTATGATGATGCATCTGGCAAGAGTGACACAAGAAGGTTTGAATACTTTGTGTCCTTCATTTCGTATTCATCTGCTCATCCACAAAATGTTAACGGATCCTTCGTAAGGCTATAATATAAACCCTGTCTACGAAAATTCTTCATCGACATCAAGCTCTGGTGACAATTTTAGAAAACAGTCGTCAGACCCGTATCCATTGGAATGACTGTCCATGTTGTATGGGTCTTGTGTGTCCTGATACGAGCGTCATTCGTTTCCATGCACTTCGTCAATTTGTCAATTCTCCAAAGGCACGTGCGATATTGTGTCACGTGATGATATGAATAATAAAATGTGCAGGTACGCGGGCTAATAATCAAGTTTGCATGGCTTAACAACATGGATACCGAATGTTTTTAGAATACCCCCCCCCCCCCCCCCCCCCCTTTCTATTACTCCTCTTAGAATCCCTCTTGAGGTTTCAGGGGCGGATCCAGGATTTCAGAAAAGGGGGATTGCTAATTAATGTCATGAGCGGGGGAGGGGGTCTGGGGCGGAGCCCCAACCGCCAACGTTTTTTAATTATATCATGCGCACAACACTACATAATACTGCCTTGCCGTTTGTTTGCTCGCAGAGCTGCAGTTGTATTACGAATTTCAGCCATCTTTACTTCATTGTTACTAATGATAATCATTCATTACGGGTTTGAAAGGGGGGGTTGCAACCCCCCCTCCCCCCCCCCCCCCCCCACCCCCTGGATCCGCCTCTGGGTTTCTACTGTGTTGAGATACCTGCAATTGACCAATCAGATTGCGCAATGCAAATCATGAATCTTATCTATTACATGTGGAAAGACACGTGAGACATTGGGTGTGGTTAGTCGCAGGCAGCTAGCTAAGCCAAGATGACGGTGAGTTATTTTATTAATAGTAGGTCTTTTTCTGTGGAGATGCAAGAGTCATTCTGCGTACATTTTATACTCAAGGGCTACAAGAGTCGTGCCAACTCGGGTTGAAATTTGCAAATCAGTCTCTTGTTTTAGCGAGTTTTTGGTTACTCAGGTTGATGTACGCCATCGCCTAGATTTTGTAAAGTACACACGTCTTCAAAAGTCTGTTACGTTACAAGCGTAGGGAAAATGAAGCGCTTTTTATGCCCCATTGCTCGGCTCATGTAGTGCTGCGATGTAATATATGAACCGCCCCTCGGGCCCTGTTGTTGGTGCCAAAGGTAATATTTTACCCATTTATGGATATGCTGTTATCCAAGCAGGGTCAGGTATGAATTTTTAAGCAACTCCAAAAAGATTACAGCTATAAATAGATAAATTAGGTAATGGCTATAAATAGAACGCGCGCGTCTGCAAATCGGCCGTCTGCCTGATGTAACAGCGATCATTTGTCATGGTTAGGTGTAGTACCATCAGTCTGGACTATCACAACAATCAATAGGGCCCCAGACTAGGTTAGGTGTGGTGTAAAACGATAATTATGTATATACCACTACCATTTATAAATTGTGTTTGCCAATACCAGCATCATCACATCAAATCCCACCTCAATGGCTACGTGCTGGATATTCCAGGGAGCAAACGTGATAACGGTGTTGAAGTTATCATGTATCCCAAGAACAACCCACCTACTGACAACCAGTTGTGGCAGTTAGACTACCAACCAGATGGAACCTTCCTGATCATCTCCAAGCTCCATGGTAAGGCCCTGGACTGTGGAGGACAAACACAAGGATCCAAGCTTATAGTGTGGGACCGTCATGGTGGAAACAACCAGCGATGGAGGAGGGAAGGGAACTACATTGTATCCATGAGTGGGTTTATGTTTGACATTGAGGGTAGCAACAGGGCAGCTGGTGCTAAAGTGCTTCTGTGGTCCAGGAACCATCCCACATCCAGTAACCAGCAGTTTGATCTTGAGCCCCATGTAAGTGATTAACACACAATGCTTACTGATGTTAACCCCCTATGAGAGGAGGCACCCTACCAAGTTCTGCATGCTGATGCATGTGTAGAACATGTCCTTATATGGATTTTGGCTAGTACTTTTAATAACCATTACTGCAGAAGTATTATTTAGAAGAAAAGTGACTTGATAGTGCAAATATATTTGATCTTTGTATTCACCATCTCCAGGGTTATCAGCCTCAGCCTTCAAGTTATCCCCCCCAGCCTGGATATCCCCCCCAGCCTGGATACCCCCCCCAGCCTGGATATCCCCCCCAGCCTGGGTATCCCCCCCAGCCTGGATATCCCCCCCAGCCTGGATATCCTCCTCAGCCCGGATATCCCCCCCAGCCCGGATATCCCCCCCAGCCCGGATATCCTCCTCAGCCAGGATACCCCCCTCAACCTGGATACCCCCCTCAACCTGGATACCCCCCTCAGCCTGCATATGGATATCCCCCTCAGCCTGGATATCCTCAACAAGCTTATCCTCAAGTATGTTAGCAGGGCTTGTGTTGTTATTCAGCCATACATGGTAATTCATTACTATGCAGGGCAATATAAAAATGATCTAGAAGCTAGTATTGACACTAATGTCAAATTAATTGCATTTAACATGTAGTTCAATTCCTTTCAAGATTGGGCCAGGCCTGAGCCCGATATGTGTAAAACACTCTGTTCAAGTAGAGCTGTATGTGTAAATGTAGCATAGCTTGTTTTATGTGCATCGATAGGGTTTAAGCTTTATCTATCTTGGCCCAGCCCTGAAAGGACTTGTACTATGGGCCAGTACTGTTAAATTTAGCTAGGTCCCTTCAAGGGCTGAACAGCAAACAAATCACAGGGTATAAAATTGTACCCCTTGTGATGAAAGACATTAAAATATTTGTGTGCATTTTTCATCCAGAGGACATTTCCATTCAAATACAGTGCATGTGTATGTTGACAGTAATTATTCACTGAATATGTTCTCCAGCATCATCACATCAAATCCCACCTCAATGGCTACGTGCTGGATATTCCAGGGAGCAAACGTGATAACGGTGTTGAAGTTATCATGTATCCAGCAAACAACCCACCTACTGACAACCAGCTATGGCAGTTAGACTACCAACCAGATGGAACCTTCCTGATCATCTCCAAGCTCCATGGTAAGGCCCTGGACTGTGGAGGACAAACACAAGGATCCAAGCTTATAGTGTGGGACCGTCATGGTGGAGACAACCAGCGATGGAGGAGGGAAGGGAACTACATTGTATCCAAGAGTGGGTTTATGTTTGACATTGAGGGTAGCAACAGGGCAGCTGGTGCTAAAGTGCTTCTGTGGTCCAGAAACCATCCCACATCCAGTAACCAGCAGTTTGATTTTGTACCAGTAAGTGTATCCCAATGGTTTCCCTCCCCCCTTAATTTTACTTTTTGTTCAATAGGCTTGAACCAGCTGTCATTGGAGTATTGGCTATATAGGAACGCTGCTATGGTGTTGGTGCCCAAGGCTTAATTGAACTGTAAATGTATCTTTTAACAATGTCTTGTAGTCATAGTCTATACTGTTGCAATTTTTGTAACACAGCGTGCATAATTTTTTTGACTTGTTCTAAAATTGGTTCCTTGTAATTTTGAAATCAACGCCCACATATTCAAGACCCAAACAGTTTTAATAAACATCGATTTAAACTAACCCTTAGATAGTGGTTAGGTCTTGACACATCTGGAGGCTCCCTGTTCCCCTTGACCCTCTAGGTCACCATGCATCCTCTTGCAGACATGGTGGGGATGTGGTTGCTCAACTGCTTGCAGGATATCTTTTGCCAACTTCCGTCATCCGGCCCATCTTTCTGTGCGGGTCAAAGTGGGGTATGGCTTAGCTAGGGGCCATAGCAACTCCTGTCCTGCATATATCCTGGGACAGGGGAAAGCCAGCCGTCTTTGACTTTACAGTCACTTCACCCCTTATTGAACAATGCCAGTGCATCTGTGAGGGGCAGCAGCTTATGCTGCTGAATGCCAAAAGCATGCTGCTAACGACTCCAGGTGCCAGGAGTTAGGATGGTTGTGTATCCCCTTAGCTGTGGAAACTTATGGCAATTGGGGGAAGGAGGCTCAGAGTGTTTTTTTCCCCAGCTTGCTTCTCTGCTTTCCATCAGCCAGGCCATCCCCAAACCCTAAATGCTGAATGAAATCTATGGTCACCTCAACATGTCACTGGTGAGCTGCATGAAAGTTTGGATTTATAATATATTTACTACTGTTCAAATGTGGTGCACATGTGAATGCAAATATTGTGTATGTGACATTTCCGCTATAGTAAATGAAAGCTTTATATTTACTACGGTGTTGATGTCACATATACCATATTTACTAACACATTTGCACCACACTTGATCAGTAGTAAATATATTGTAAATCCAAACTTTCATGCAGTGAGCTAGCTGTGGCAAGGGCCATCATAAGCTGTCCAAGGGTAGGTTGGTGGAACTGTAGGGTGATTAGATGTGTTTGTAGGTAGAACTGTAGGTTCATTAAAATAAATAGTATAGCATCTGTGTTGAAAAATAAATTAAGAAGATACTGAAAATTTTTCATACCTCAGTCTTCCAATAGCTTTTATAACGTGTGTGATTATTTTTGCACCATCTTGAATAAATTTTCTATACACCCTTTATCCCTAAATTTAATATTTTGGCGTTTTTATTATTCGCAGATGATGTACATGATGATGTACTTATAATTTTTGGGTTAAGGAATCAACATTAATATTAATACCTAGTCCCTCGTCTAGATGTACTCAACAAGACCGGTCCCGTATCGCAGTGCTAATTTATGTTTTAGTGCGCATGCGTAGTGTATGTTTATGTAAGGTATTGCGTCATGACAGCTGAGAGGTACGGGTACCGTAGCAAGCAGAAGTACTTTTACATCAGCAGCCATCTCAATGGCTATGTTCTTGAAGTCGTCGGAGGGTGTCCGGACGATGGCACGCAGGTCGTAACGTACCCCAGGAACATCCCTCCAACGGACCAGCAGCTATGGAGATTCGACCACCTGAAAGATGAGAGCTTTCTTATCGTATCCAAGCTCAACGGGAAGGTGATGGACACGTACTCTCGTGGGAAGAACAGGAAAGACGCGGTCGTGGTTTACGACCGCAATGGCCAGGATAGTCAGCGGTGGCGGAGGGAAGGGTGTTTTATCGTATCTGTACTCACTGGCGAAGCGCTCGATGTTGAGGCTAATAGCCGATCCGCGGCCACCAGGATCATCACGTGGCCTTGCAAGTGGTTTCGTACAACCAACCAGCAGTTCGATCTGGAAGAAGCCGCATCACCTGTAATCATGAAAACGCACACGCACGCACACACACACACACACACACACACACACACACACACACACGCACACACACCCTACCCCTTATTGTGTGTCTGTAGAATGTAACATAGTTCATAGTGCCTTAATGTATGCTATTCTTCTCACATTTAGAGGAGACGTTACTTCTACATCAAGGGGCAGCTAGGTGGCAATGTGCTGGACATTGCTGGGGGTAGTAGAGAGGACTGTGCCCAAGTCATCAACCATCCCAAGAGCAACCCACCCTCCGACAGCCAACTATGGTACTTGGACATCCAATCTGATGGTAGCATTCTGATTGTCTCCAAGTTGAATGGGAAAGTACTGAGCATCAAGGGTGGTGGGCATCAAAAGGGAGCTCCTATTGTGGTAGCTGACTATGATTATAACGAGAGTCAGCGATGGAGGAGGAGGGGCAATCTCATTGTATCTGTGCTGGATGGCTGTGTGCTTGATGTGGAAGGAGGGAGCCCCGCCCCCAACACGCGGCTCGTCTCATCGCCTTCTCAATCTCCCACTTCTGCAAACCAACAGTTTGAGTTTGAGGAGGAGTTTAAACTAGTAAGTGGTTTCCCTCTCTCTTCCCCCCCCTTCCCACACACACACACACACTGTGTTAGCTGTATCTAATTTTCCCCTGTCACTTCTACTGCTTTCCATCTCCCTATTGTGAATAACAATAGGACCCTCTCTCCCATCCTCCCCTCCCTCCTTTCATCACTTGTATGAGTCTCGAACCTTCTGTACATGTGTGGCACATTTGATCAACACTGCTGGCTTTTTCTCTCTTAGCGTTCAGATAATGGTGACACAGTAGAGAGTTTGTGGCCACTCCCTCCACCTCCCCTCCCCTCATGGAATCCAGCTCAATTTCAGCTCCCCCAATCCAACCTCTGTTCCCTTCCTCCTCCTCCTCCCTACACACCTTTGCCCCAGTCGCCCAATGGCTTTCAACCTCCTCAAGGTTATACCATTATGGTAAGTGATGTGTCCATCCTGTAGCTATTATTTGTAGCTGATTGTTGATTTGATTGTCAGCCATTGCTATTCATTGTACGAACTTTTATGCCACATCATTGATCCATCACATGTATATGTAATTAATTACTCAGGATGCCTTTCGTGAGGGTAATGTCATTCAGCTGGTAGCCTGTGCTAACCGATATCCAATCCAGATGTCAGGTGGAACCATATGTGGTAATGGTGCCTTTTCCAATCCAAAAAGTAAGTAAGCTTTCAGCATTTGTCCCAGCCTGTTGGCTGTGTCATCTCTTCGTGCTACTGCCTCTTCTTGCAGCTTATCTGGTAGTGGTGGTTCCTCCACAAGCACCACCTGATGTTGTCATGGTGAAGAGTGTCAATGACGAGATGGAGAGCTTCATTTCAGTGCAAGATGAAACACTTTGCTGTCAGGTAGGTGTGCCAGCTTCCTCGTAACATGTCAGCTGTCAGGTAGCTGTGCCAGCTTCCTCGTAACATGCCTGCTGTCAGGTAGCTGTGCAAGCTTCCTCGTAACATGCCTGCTATCAGGTAGCTGTGCAAGCTTCCTCGTAACATGCCTGCTATCAGGTAGCTGTGCCAGCTTCCCCGTAACATGCCTGCTGTCAGGTAGCTGTGCAAGCTTCCTCGTAACATGCCTGCTGTCAGGTAGCTGTGCCAGCTTTCTTGTAACATGTCTGCTGTCAGGTAGCTGTGCAAGCTTCCTCGTAACATGCCTGCTGTCAGGTAGCTGTGCAAGCTTCCTCGTAACATGCCTGCTATCAGGTAGCTGTGCAAGCTTCCTCGTAACATGCCTGCTGTCAGGTAGCTGTGCCAGCTTCCTCGTAACATGCCTGCTCTCAGGTAGCTGTGCAAGCTTCCTCGTAACATGCCTGCTGTAGCATTGTCTGTGGGTGTTTGACAACATTGCCCCTTCCCTCCTCCCCTCTCCTCTTCCCCCTCCACCTCCTCTTCTCACTACCCTCCCAGGATCAGCCTGGACTGTCCTGTCACTTCCTTGTCCATGTGGTCTTGGATAACTGTGTCTTTCTAGAGTCCTGCTCAAGGCGGGGTCATTCACTAAGCATCTCTAAAGAAAGCATTGCTTGTCTTGCCAACTTTGGTGAAGAGGAAACACAGTTTGTTGTGCGGATTGAGGTATGAGCTGTTTTGGTCTGTGCTATTCACCTAGTCATCTGATGTACATTGGTCTGAAGGACCATAGTCACCTAGTCATCTGATGTGCATAGTCACCTAGTCATCTGAAGGGCATTAGTTACCTTGTCATCTGAAGGACATTAGTCACCTAGTCACCTGAAGGACATTAGTCACCTAGTCACCTGAAGGACATTAGTCACCTAGTCACCTGAAGGACATTAGTCACCTAGTCATCTGAAGGACATTAGTCACCTAGTCATCTGTAGGACGTTAGTCATCTAGTCATCTGAAGGACATTAGTCACCTAGTCATCTGAAGGACATTAGTCACCTAGTCATCTGAAGGACATTAGTCGCCTAGTCATCTGAGGGACATTAGTCACCTAGTCATCTGAAGGACATTAGTCACCTAGTCATGTTGGATTCCTAGCAGCAGTGTCTTAGTATTGGCTGTTGTTTCTTTCATTGCAGAGGCAAAAGTACTCTCCTTCATCTGTCATCACTACTCCCTTTGGATGGCCTTCCATCGCTGTATGTTCTTAACAATGGTGTTTTACACAGTTATACACACTTTCATCTTTGCTTGTGAACATGGTGTATGTGTGTGGGGGGTGTGTATTTATGTGTGCTCTGCTACAGAGTGCATGATATCCCACACACTAAGATCTGCACTCTCCTGATACACTTGTGCCAATTGCAGAACCGTATGAGGGATAGGAGTGTTGTGCAGCTCTACATGAGACAGGACCACACCTACCTTGCCATTAGTGAGGATGGAAATGTCATCGCCACAACCAACAGCCAGTGTCCACACAGTAAGGGTACCAAAGGCCAGTGTCCACACAGTAAGGGTACCAACGGCCAGTGTCCACACAGTAAGGGTACCAAAGGCCAGGGTCCACACAGTAAGGGTACCAACAGCCAGTGTCCACACAGTAAGGGTACCAACGGCCAGTGTCCACACAGTAAGGGTACCAACGGACAGTGTCTACACAGTAAGGGTACCAACGGCCAGTGTCCACACAGTAAGGGTACCAACGGCCAGTGTCCACACAGTAAGGGTACCAACGGCCAGTGTCCACACAGTAAGGGTACCAACGGCCAGTGTCCACACAGTAAGGGTACCAACGGCCAGTGTCCACACAGTAAGGGTACCAACGGCCAGTGTCCACACAGTAAGGGTACCAACAGCCAGTGTCCACACAGTAAGGGTACCAACGGCCAGTGTCCACACAGTAAGGGTACCAACGGCCAGTGTCCACACAGTAAGGGTACCAACGGCCAGTGTCCACACAGTAAGGGTACCAACGGCCAGTGTCCACACAGTAAGGGTACCAACGGCCAGTGTCCACACAGTAAGGGTACCAACGGCCAGTGTCCACACAGTAAGGGTACCAACAGCCAGTGTCCACACAGTAAGGGTACCAACAGCCAGTGTCCACACAGTAAGGGTACCAACGGCCAGGGTCCACACAGTAAGGGTACCAACGGCCAGTGTCCACACAGTAAGGGTACCAACAGCCAGTGTCCACACAGTAAGGGTACCAACGGCCAGGGTCCACACAGTAAGGGTACCAACGGCCAGTGTCCACACAGTAAGGGTACCAACAGCCAGTGTCCACACAGTAAGGGTACCAACAGCCAGTGTCCACACAGTAAGGGTACCAACGGCCAGTGTCCACACAGTAAGGGTACCAACGGCCAGTGTCCACACAGTAAGGGTACCAACGGCCAGTGTCCACACAGTAAGGGTACCAACGGCCAGTGTCCACACAGTAAGGGTACCAACGGCCAGTGTCCACACAGTAAGGGTACCAACGGCCAGTGTCCACACAGTAAGGGTACCAACAGCCAGTGTCCACACAGTAAGGGTACCAACAGCCAGTGTCCACACAGTAAGGGTACCAACGGCCAGTGTCCACACAGTAAGGGTACCAACAGCCAGTGTCCACACAGTAAGGGTACCAAAGGCCAGTGTCCACACAGTAAGGATACCAACAGCCAGTGTCCACACAGTAAGGGTACCAACGGCCAGTGTCCACACAGTAAGGGTACCAACAGCCAGTGTCCACACAGTAAGGGTACCAACGGCCAGTGTCCACACAGTAAGGGTACCAACGGCCAGTGTCCACACAGTAAGGGTACCAACGGCCAGTGTCCACACAGTAAGGGTACCAACAGCCAGTGTCCACACAGTAAGGGTACCAACGGCCAGTGTCCACACAGTAAGGGTACCAACAGCCAGTGTCCACACAGTAAGGGTACCAAAGGCCAGTGTCCACACAGTAAGGATACCAACAGCCAGTGTCCACACAGTAAGGGTACCAACGGCCAGTGTCCACACAGTAAGGGTACCAACAGCCAGTGTCCACACAGTAAGGGTACCAACGGCCAGGGTCCACACAGTAAGGGTACCAACGGCCAGTGTCCACACAGTAAGGGTACCAACAGCCAGTGTCCACACAGTAAGGGTACCAAAGGCCAGTGTCTACACAGTAAGGGTACCAACAGCCAGTGTCCACACAGTAAGGGTACCAAAGGCCAGTGTCCACACAGTAAGGGTACCAACGGCCAGTGTCCACACAGTAAGGGTACCAAAGGCCAGTGTCTACACAGTAAGGGTACCAACGGACAGTGTCCACACAGTAAGGGTACCAAAGGCCAGTGTCTACACAGTAAGGGTACCAACGGACAGTGTCTACACAGTAAGGGTACCAACGGACAGTGTCTACACAGTAAGGGTACCAACAGCCAGTGTCCACACAGTAAGGGTACCAAAGGCCAGTGTCCACACAGTAAGGGTACCAACGGCCAGTGTCCACACAGTAAGGGTACCAACGGCCAGTGTCCACACAGTAAGGGTACCAACGGCCAGTGTCCACACAGTAAGGGTACCAACAGCCAGTGTCCACACAGTAAGGGTACCAAAGGCCAGTGTCTACACAGTAAGGGTACCAACGGACAGTGTCCACACAGTAAGGGTACCAAAGGCCAGTGTCTACACAGTAAGGGTACCAAAGGCCAGTGTCCACACAGTAAGGGTACCAACGGACAGTGTCCACACAGTAAGGGTACCAACGGACAGTGTCTACACAGTAAGGGTACCAACAGCCAGTGTCCACACAGTAAGGGTACCAAAGGCCAGTGTCCACACAGTAAGGGTACCAACGGACAGTGTCTACACAGTAAGGGTACCAACGGACAGTGTCTACACAGTAAGGGTACCAAAGGCCAGTGTCCACACAGTAAGGGTACCAACGGACAGTGTCTACACAGTAAGGGTACCAACGGCCAGTGTCCACACAGTAAGGGTACCAACGGACAGTGTCTACACAGTAAGGGTACCAACGGACAGTGTCTACACAGTAAGGGTACCAACGGACAGTGTCTACACAGTAAGGGTACCAACGGACAGTGTCTACACAGTAAGGGTACCAACGGACAGTGTCTACACAGTAAGGGTACCAACGGACAGTGTCTACACAGTAAGGGTACCAACGGCCAGTGTCCACACAGTAAGGGTACCAACGGACAGTGTCCACACAGTAAGGGTACCAACGGCCAGTGTCCACACAGTAAGGGTACCAAAGGCCAGTGTCTACACAGTAAGGGTACCAACGGACAGTGTCCACACAGTAAGGGTACCAAAGGCCAGTGTCCACACAGTAAGGGTACCAAAGGCCAGTGTACTTAACGTAATAGATTAGTATGCATATTGATTGATGCATACACAACATTTATACTGCACCCTGAAATCCATTCGCTTTAGCTCGCTTTGAGGTGTGTGATCGTGGTGTGGGCACATACTCCTTGTCTGCTCACGGACGTCCCAACTTCAGGTTGAGAGTGGTGAACTTTGTCACAGTTGGTCAGGTGAGTCAAATGCTTTGATCAGTTTGGGTTATTGTTGCCATGGTGAGGTGTAAACAGTAAGGGTTATCAGATCAACTGTTGCTAAGCGACCATCAGTTGTGTCATTGTTGGTATGTAATCCAAAATGATAAAGTTGAAATGTGGTACCTTCTCTTAGGGAGAGCCAAATTTCCATTCTGACTTCTACCTCAAGGAGAGGTCTGATGGCAATGTGTGCTTCGAGTCTGTGTCTTCCCCCGGTAGCTACATCACTATCCAGCCAGCAGGGCAGTCTCCAGTAACATCTTTTTCCTTGCTATTTTGGGGTATGTGTATTGTGCTAAAGATCACATGCCAGTAGTGCCCCGCCCACATGACATGCTCAGTGTAGTGCCCTGCCCCCATTGCCACGCCCCACAGGACATGCCCAGTGTAGTGCCCCACCCCCACATACTATGGTCACATGTGATTGTTCCTTTTGTGCCCCAAAGATGCTCGCAGCTCTGATACAACTACAATGTAGCAAGTAAGTCCTTGCCAAGGGGCAGTGACTCCCTGCAAGGCTGCCAGCTACCTGAACTAATGACTGTGTTTGATGTTATGGTATGTGGTCTTTGTACAGTGTGTTATACTATCATTTTAAGCTGTGGAACATGTACACATGGAAATGTGAATGATGGTTAATATCCAGGTCTCTCAAACTGGTTAATATACCCCACGTCTACCCATGATGTCTCTCTCATTGTGACCTGTGTTGTACCTACCTTTCAGGAATGGGTCTATCTTGATAGTTACAAAGTCACCAATCATTGTAATAAAGTTACAAGAGTGGTTGGTTACAAGTACCTTAACGTGTGCCTGATTTAGTGTCTTGTCATTGTAATTGAACCTTACAGCACTTTTTATGTGCATTTGAAAGAAAGTAATTTAAAAAGTAATAATTATATACACCGAATACATCATGATGGCTGGGAATGGAGTTCTCTGCGTAATAGTTGTATTAATGGAGATCTCTCAAATTGTCTCAACATTTGTAAGAAGGTTGGATTTGGTTCAGCCATCTTTCTTGCGTCTTGCACGGTCACCAATGCCTCAGTACACGATTTGTTTAGGATAACCATAAGGTATGCTATCACTGCTGTGGCAGATCGGGACTTCCCCTAAAATGATCGATTTTGAAGCATTGACAAGTTACTTCCCCTAAACAACACACCATTGATGATGTCTCTTCCCCTAAACACACCATTGATGATGTCCTAAACACACCACCAATGATATATCCTCACCTGAGCACAGTGTACCAGCACAGAGCCTCCTTCCATCCTCCCCAGGTGAATGAACCTTACAGCCTGCTCAAGGTCCTCTTCTGGTATTCTGAAGCTAGCCTCATCATTCCACTTCAACTGGAGAAAGGTTATACCAAGCTCCGATGTGGCACGTGCAACAGCATTCTGTTACGAAAGCATTTAAAAACACATGTATGATTTATGTCAGCCTTGCGGACATGCCTTGATGCTGTTCTCAAAACCTTACTTGCACTGAGTATAAAGCAGATTTACTAGGGGTTTTTTATATTATCAGTGGCGGATCCAGGATAGTCACGCAATAGGCGTGGGTCACCGAAAGGGGGGGGGGGGGGGGGACTATTACATGTAATAGTCCCCCCCCCCCCCCCCCCCCCCCCCCCCCACCCTTTCGGTGACCCACGCCTATTTCCCACTAAATTATAACTTTTAATAATTGGTGCCCCCACTTTAAAAGTCGTGGGCTGTTCACGGGGGTTAGGGTTTTGAATTCTGTTCTACTCACAGGATATTTGGGGCCAAATATTTCCAGTCCTCCTGCAGTGTTCAAAACGTGCGTGATTTTATTTGTCTTCAAAAATGCTTGGTTCACCACGGCCCCAAAGCCTCCAAGGTACAGTCCGCCCAAAGAAGCGTTGCCATCACTACTACCAAGAATGCAGCTTGCCTCCTGTTGACCCTTCTGCGAGTATTCAATCGCCTAGAGGAAGCGCGATGAGATGACAGTAGTCCTCAAACTGGTTACGTTATGCTCATTCAGACATCATGCATGCAATTTTTACAGCTTGCTCACACAAGAATACGTTAAATAACAATTACTCACAGCGATCAAGATTCCGTCGCTGCCTATCGAGTCCGGAGAGTGCTTGTTAAACAGCTTACTACAGCCTATACAAAAGTTTGCCTTCATTGGATGGGGCTGAAACTTAACACACTCTACTTCGCCGGACAGGTGGACCTGTCTCAACAGGTCTGCGCTCACAGACATAGCAGGATTCTTGCAGTGCACATCACGTGAGATGGAATGTACAAGTAGGGGTTAGGAATTTTTCTTCAAGTGCTACCTTCCAGACTCGTAGTCTCGTCCCATAATAGGATTACATCACCACTACTTTCTAAGGGGGCGTCTCCAAACTATTTTGCAAAAGTTAACGTCATTTTGACGTTTCATTATAACCCCCCCCCCCCCCCCCCCCTCCCTCATAACGTCATTGATATCGAAGGTTGTGGGAGTCCGGCCGCCCACTTTTTTTTTTTTGGTCAGTACATCGGATAACGTCACGAGCCTGAACCCCCCCCCCCAAACGTCAAAATGATGTTAACTTTTCCAAAATCGTTTGGAGACGCCCCCTAAATACACACGTACGCATCTGTATGCCAAGACTATGATGGCTCTGATTGTTCCTCTACGCAAATAAAGCCAATGAGAGAAGTTATAGAAAACCAACAAAAGTGCGCACAATGTCCTAACTTGCACAACAAGATGAAACAGCAAACACTATGCACATGGTGACAAAATGCAAGCAAAAAGCACATCATAGTAAATGTTCTCCCAAAAGCAGCAAACTTTCAAAACCCTCAAGCCAGCTTCTTGAGGTCCTGCTGTGATGGGAAGTACCAGTATGTTCCACTGACACACTTGGTAAGCCTCATGATGTCATCACTCTGTCCGTCCTTGTCAGCCCCCACCATGCGATCCAACATGTAGTTAAGGTTGTCAGGTGAGGCGGCGTAGCCTATGAAGAAGAGGCCAGACTCCCCACACACCGTGCCATAGGGCTGGGAGTGTCGGACCAGCTCAAAGGGCTTCGGCTGTCCCGGCGTGGTAGTGCCAACCATACGTGCCACATGGGAGGTTATGCTCTTCTTCTGTTGCTCCACACTGTCTGCCCTACCACGCCCAACGTAGCCCTCCAAAACCTTATCTGTGGGCAGAGGGAGGGGTATTTATGGAATGCCCTCCTATATAATAATGCCCACTATTTATTCCCCCCCCTCAAATATGAGTTAAACCCATGCAACCCCACCTTTGGTGTTCTGGATAACGTCATGCTGGTGGATCCATCTCTGGGTTACACAGTAGCTGCCTCCACACTTACTGTTGACGGCTGCACGCAGTCTGTCTTCCTCTGCTGCTGGATTCTCTGTACCTGTATTATGAAGCAAGATACAGTGAACAACACCCCCTCCTCCCCTTCCCTCTACTTGAACAATGCCCCTCCTCCCACTCCCTCTACTAACACCAACTAGACCCCAGCCACATTTGAAGGCCACCCTCCTCACCATCAATGAATCCAGACAGGTCTCTTCCCTCCTGATATGTCCAGCCATAGTAGTCCTCTGCCTTTTGGATGGACCCGGCTGGGAAGCTTCGGATCACAGCCTGGGTAAGTTCAAACAGCTTGCTGTAGTTGTTGGATTTGGCATGGATAAAGATGTCACCACCTGGGAGGGTGGGAAGAATCTGTCAGTATGCCGGTGTGTGTGGAGGGGGTGTCAGTGTGGAGGGTCTTTCAGTGTGCTGTGTGCACAATGGTAATATGCAGTAACATGAGATTACTATTGCCTAAGCCTATCTCAACATAAAACATATTGTGTGTGTGTGTGTGTGCGTGTGTGTGTGTGTGTGTGTGTATGTGTGTGGTATTAACAATGTCCTTACCAGTAGACGGCATTTCACCATGGACACCTTTACGATAAGGGTAATGGAAATTCAGTGGTGCCCCCGTACCTGCTGTGGCCTGAGGTACACACACACACACACACACACACACACACACACACACAGTCAAACAGCGGTACTTTACATTACCTAAACCCTACTCATCAGCATTGTAACTCGAAATATACACAAAAGACTACACCCCTTCAGATACATTGTTATCACAAACAGCCATTTAAATCTGACAAACAAAACTGAATTTTTTTTGCCACTAACTGAATTTTTTTTTGCCATTACTATCAGTGGAAAACAGGAAACAACAGATTGCATTTGTAGCAAAATTTGCATTTTCAACAAGAGGTAGCTGTTATGCCCAGAGTTGACATGGGGTAAGTCACACACACACACACACACACACACACACACACACACACACACACACACACCTGCTTATAGAATGCGGGGCCAAATCCCACTCCTGCTAGGACTGCATCATCACTGTCACTAGTGGGGGACACCTGCTTGACCTTCTGTGAGAGAGATGCAGCCACTTTGGCACACTCGCTGACATTGGCTCCAGGCTTCACATGGATCCAGATGTAGACGGAGAATGTCTTCCCCTCACCAATAACCTAATGGTCAACACACAGCACAGGGAGCAAGGGCTTTGATAATAAAAAATAACATAATCAACTGTTTAATTGCATTCATATGTCACAAACGCCCCTTCTTAAGGCTGGCAACAATAATGTGTAATGAATCCAACTATATTTCAGTAAAACATTAGTTTACTAGAACTTTGCTAAAAAATTCATAGTGTGCTCTAGTGGAGGCAGCAGGACCTTCTCACTAACAGAAGGTTTTGTATGGCGCCAAAGACACCCATATTCAGCAGTTTTTGAGTGAGAAGATAGTGCAATCGGAGTGTGGAATCGGAAGCAGGATGAAAAGTTGACTCTAACGTGTGTGCCGTCAGGACTAGTCACATAACACTAATGATCCACTCTATGCATCGCCCCTTTGTTGGTTTATTATAGTGGAAGCATTTCAACTACAGTACACACAAACACACACAAACACACACACACACACACACACAGAGGATGTCTATGTATACACACTGGAGCTAAGCATATATGTCTGCCTGCATGACAGTGATTATGCAACAGCAACCAATAGTTGATCCAAGCAATCCAATTATAAACACTATAAGTTATTGCTATTTTGAGGTGTAAATTCCAACCCCACTCCTCTTATATATAATTGTACAATCAATCCTTCTTCTAAGCTTGTGCAGTTTAATTCTCATAGCCTTGGTAAACTATTTCACTTATTGTTGACCAGACAGTATAACTTTCCAAGAAATGGTGTACCCATGGAAATGCTGCTGCACGGCACTTAGGAGTTTTTATTTATAAAGAGTGGTACTTAAGGCACCCATGAAGAACACGTGTTTCTAACAACCATGTGGGATTTTTAATGTCAGATTTGGGTGGCCTGTCAAAGTTGAACCCAAAGGCCCACCCCCACCCCTAAAGGTACATGTAACATAGGATGGAATCTGTAAGACCATTAATGCTGCTTAGGTATGTCCCCCAGTTGCATAATGATGGATCGCTGTACAGATTTGGGGCCACGACTTCTGCTGATTGATTTGGCCATGACAAAAAATAACTCACACAGATACAGCATTGGATGACTTACTGAGGGTTGAGGGGTACTTGTAGGTGCTGCCATTAGATGAGGAAGAAGAGACAGTCCTCCCTCATTCTTGTACAGCCGATAGCCACCAGAAGCCAGGGCCGCTCCAGCCAAGAGAGCACTGACACTTAGCCCTGCTCGACGAGCAGTACCTGTGGAGGCTGTAGCCAGTCCACGTCCTAATGCAATGAGCAGGGGATGGTGATCACAGCATTAAACACACACACACACACACACACACACACACACACACAGAATATATACAACTGAACAATACAAACTGCAATCACCACTTGGCTCCGATTTGTAACTCAAATGGCGGTACAAAATGCTGCACAATTGAATGAATAGTCCTTGTCCACGTGTGGGGAACTGATACCAGAATGGTATCTCAATCCATATTTGTGACACACCGCAAGGGGTAGAATAAGCCATGTAACTAAATTCATGCACAACGACCCAGCTCAGACCATGCCACTAATTTACGATTGGTTGTTGGATAATGTGACATAACAACGGAGAGTCTCTCTGCGCATGGGTGCGGTACGCGATACAAGCACACGGTTGGGGGCAGGGGGGGGGGGGGGGGGGGGGGGGGGGCTTTTGCTGCACAAAGTAGGTGCAAGAACAGAGGGGGTCGCGTTAGCTTACACAACTGACCATACAAATGCGATATCCACGCAGCGCTATGAGTGCAGGTCAAATGATATGACGCTAGGCGATTTGCGGACAACCCATCTCGCAAATTTGATGAGGCTCGGCCTTTTCTGATGGGGACAGCTAGGGATGCAGCTTATACAAGTGACCGCCCACCCACCGACATCGCTCTTTCCCTCCTACGACGTCGCATAAATATATATACAAACTTGATACTTTTACCAGTGCCCTTACTGAAGGCAGCGCCAGCTCCAAATCCCCTGGAGGCGGTTCTTGCAGCTTTGTAGAAGGTCGCCATTAGCACGCGGAGGTTAGTTTGAAATGCAAATGCGCAAATACCGTTCCGGTGGGGATTTAAAGCAGGGCTTCTCACGTGACATTCGATCTGCGCCGATAATGTTTCCAAGTGACTCGACACAAACACTATGGATTTGGCCAAGTATCGCACCTTGCATTTAAAAATGCATCCAAGCTTACATTACATCCATATCAACACATAATCCTTTCAGTTGTTATTATAGTGTAAAAACTACCCATAAACAAACTCTATTCATATGTCCGTATCTTTGGTGGTCTGGAGCCGAGTAAGTTATGCGCCGTTTGCACGTGATTTGGGGAGTTATGTAAATCCTATTTGTTGACAACCACTTGATCAACGATAATAGTTGTGTGTATGTAATCAAATACTCCTGCAGGCCAGGACCTAACCATAACTTTAAGTGACCTCTGTGCTAAGTTGGTCTCTCACTTGGCCAAGTACTCGTGCCAGCAACACCCCCACTAGATGATGGAACCCGTGCGCATGTCAGAATTACGTGCACAAGACGTTGAAGATCCAGTGCCCACAATGGCAGCCAGTGCGGAATCCTCAAAGGAACCCCTTCTGTCAAAAAAAGAGGCTGAACACAACGAAGGAAAAGATAACGTTGCAACGACGCAATGTAAGTCACAGCACTGATAAAGTTATTGTTTATAGTTCCGCACTAAGCCGTTTTTGAATCCAACTCAATAGTACTGTTTGGAAGTTTGGCTGGGCTTACTGTATGGTTAGCATTGGTTTGGCCATAGCGGTACCAACTTTTATCTACGCGGGGGTATACTAGTAACCTTAATTCTAGCGCAGAAAATAGTCCTGGTCGTATGCTCTTTCCGTCGCACTGTCGCTTATACATGTATTGGTATATTAATGTATGCGAACTCGGCTACCTTGGTGCGACTCCACTCAACGTCTCGTCGGACCGGACCGCAGTAGACCACGAAACCGCCACTGGTTTCAGTGGCGGCATTTATACCATTGAATATTAGCTCTATATGTAGGTCCACTCTGGGATATTAGCTGAGAGAGGGACATCAGATGTACTTGAACGGTCACATTTACACATGTGATTGTGTATCATACTGAACTAGGCAAGGGAATACATACAGTTCTGTGATGTGCAGTACATTTGTGGAGATAGGCACACTGGCACCGACTTCAATACGACCCAACAGTGTGTTTGTCCACACCTAGGGGGCTATATTTATGGTTGTAGACATATCCATTGGCATGCATACCTACATAGCACTGACAGGCATCAGCAAAGTGCACAAACACACAACACACACACACACACACACACACATACACACACACACCATGCAGCTAAGGTGTATAATGCATCCTGAGGCTAAGGGGTTAAATCATTCTCTATTTGGGGGGGGGGGGGACTTATGTAGGTGTCAAACTGATGGCTAAGGACATCAAACATGTGTTAGACAAGCAGCTGGCGTACCTAACTGGTGAGTGTCACACAACAAACAACATACAAACTGTACATTCCCTCTCCTCCCCTCGGGACCCTCCCTCTCCTCCCCTCTTCCCTTGGAACCCTCCTCCCATCCCCCCCTCTTCCCTTCCCTCCTCTCTCTCCCCCCCCCCCTTCCCTCCCTCACTGCATCAGGTGGCATGGATGGCCCCTATGCTATCTTAACCATCCCCAAAGTTGGTCTGAAGTCACTCAACACGGACCGTCCAGCAGTTGATGATCTCAGCCTTACCCTCAAGTATTTCAGAAGCCTATTAAAGTGAGACACCCTCACTAAAATGCTGTGGTTACCCTGATGTAACACATGTATGGACATGTATAATACACCCACACCTTGTTCACATGTATGGACATGTATAATACACCCACACCTCGTTCACATGTATGGACATGTATAATACACCCACACCTCGTTCACATCAAACAAATCAATTGGCTTTAGTCCTTTTTTGGGTTCCACCTAATGTGTTTCCCTCATTCGATCCCTCCACACTCCTCTTCTCCTCCCCACTCCTTCCTCCCCTCTTCACCCCCTCTCCTTCCTCCCCTCCCTTCCCCACTCCTCCTTCCTCTCATCTCCTTTGGTACTTGTGCTCCCAGGGTAGGGGAGTAGGGGAGTGTGCTGCATGAAAACTTATTAACACATGTGACCTAATATTAACTGGGTGTGGTATTAGTTGATGTGTCACAACTGACTGAAGGCATGGCTCAATGGGCGTGGGTGTGTACATGTGTGCATAGCAGGAGATGGTATGTGAGTATCTCCCACACTCCCCTACTCCCCTACCCTGGGAGCACACTCCCACACTCCCCTACTCCCCTACCCTGGGAGCACACTCCCACACTCCCCTACTCCCCTACCCTGGGAGCACACTCCCACACTCCCCTACTCCCCTACCCTAGGAGCACACTCCCACACTCCCCTACTCCCCTACCCTGGGAGCACACTCCCACACTCCCCTACTCCCCTACCCTGGGAGCACACTCCCACACTCCCCTACTCCCCTACCCTGGGAGCACACTCCCACACTCCCCTACTCCCCTACCCTGGGAGCACACTCCCACACTCCCTTACTCCCCTACTCTGGGAGCACACTCCCCTACTCTGAAAGCACACTCCCACACTCCCCTACTCTCCCCTACCCTGGATGTACACTTCCACCCTGGGAAGGCATTAGATTAAGAAAACATTTAAATGAATATGTACATCGCTATTAAGATCCAACTTTGCATTATAGAATATTACTCCCCCCCTCCCCCTCTCCCCCCTCCTCCCCCTCTCCCCCCTCCTCCCCCTCCCCCCCTCCTCCCCCTCCCCCCCTCCTCCCCCTCTGCCATTCTCCAAGTGATGACCAGGTCACTGTGTTGGTGGATGCTACCAGCTCCAGTACTAGGGGTGTGGTCAATGCTGTCCTAGAGATGATGGCTGTGAGTCCCTTCACCCATAAGTGGTATACATGCACATACACTGCTTAATAATTTGGATTTACAATGTATTTAATGTGGTCCAAATGTGTATGTAAATTTTTATGTGTGACATTTCCACTAAAGAAAATTAAAGCTTTATATTTTCTAATGTCACATATCCCATATTTACATACACATTTGCACATTTGATTAATACATAGTAAATCCATGGGGGGTGTGCACACACACACACACACACCTACACTACTAAACACATTAACACTCGTGTATCTGACATACATAAACAAGCCAACCCAATGTTCCATCATGCTTGCACCATGTCCACTTGCTGATCGTTGTTCTTTTTATTGCCCATCGTCTGCAGTCTGGGAACTGCGCTGTAACATCACATGTCATGTATGTCCTAATCAAGCCTTTTCTATTTGTGAAGCCCAAACCAATGGTTTCTGCTGAGCTGGCTAACAAACTTAAGGTCCAGTTTGTGCCCATGAGGGGAGTCTGTACTCACTGCCTTCTTTGTCCAACACAACATCTCACATCTCCACCTCCACACACTCCCTTACAACTGCCACCTCCTCACATTTCCCCAAAATGCCACCTCTTCACACCCCCATACTGCCCCCTCCTCACACCCCATACTGCCCACTCCTCACACCCCCATACTGCCCCCTCCTCTCACCCCATACTGCCCCCTCCCCTCACCCCATACTGCCCCCTCCTCTCACCCCATACTGCCCCCTCCTCTCACCCCATACTGCCCCCTCCTCTCACCCCATACTGCCCCCTCCTCTCACCCCATACTGCCCCCTCCTCTCACACCCCATACTGCCCCCTCCTCTCACCCCATACTGCCCCCTCCTCTCACCCCATACTGCCCCCTCCTCTCACACCCCATACTGCCCCCTCCTCTCACCCCATACTGCCCCCTCCTCTCACCCCATACTGCCCCCTCCTCTCACCCCATACTGCCCCCTCCTCTCACCCCATACTGCCCCCTCCTCTCACCCCATACTGCCCCCTCCTCTCACCCCATACTGCCCCCTCCTCTCACCCCATACTGCCCCCTCCTCTCACCCCATACTGCCCCCTCCTCTCACCCCATACTGCCCCCTCCTCTCACCCCATACTGCCCACTCCTCGCACCCCATACTGCCCCCTCCTCTCACCCCATACTGCCCCCTCCTCGCACCCCATACTGCCCCCTCCTCTCACCCCATACTGCCCCCTCCTCACACCCCCATACTGCCCCCTCCTCACACCCCCATACTGCCCCCTCCTCACACCCCCATACTGCCCCCTCCCTGCACTATGACCTCCCTCTCCCCACACATCCCTTTAATGTAATAGTTATCGTACTTCTATAACATAGGCAAAGACCTGCCTCAGCTTGATCCAACCCAGATACCAAAGGAGATGGGAGGCCTGATGGCATATAATCACCAGAGATGGACACAGAACAGACTGGTACTTTGCACGCCTTACCTTTTAAACCCAGACCCTGACATCTTGCACGTGCTCTAATTAGGAATACGAGCACATCTGCAACCTGTGTGCAACAGTGAGAGACGAGGTTCCAAGGATCAAGATGTCCCTTGACTCAGTCGAGATGCCAGATGACGTCAGAGGAGCTGAGAAGATGATGCAGGATAGCCTGATGAAGAGAGAGAGGATGTTCACACTGCTCACTGAGGCAGAGATGCCCATCCACACCTTCCTCAAACACCTCAACCACCCGAGTGAGGAGGAGATGGGGACAGCCATGACCAAGGACTACAACTCCATGATAGCCTCCCTCAATGGGCTGCTGGAAGAGCTCAAAGTGACAGAGAAGGACAGCAACGCGTTCTGGAGCATACACAAGGCACGGATCGACCACTTCCTTAGGATCTGCCATTTCAAGAAGTCAGCTAATAAGGTGAGACGATTGGGAAAAGGGAAACCCAGTGAGGAGAGAAGCTGTCTATTGGTCACAGGTGAATCAGTTGTATGGAATCTGTTATGTGGCTATAAGGATTTGAGGAAGTGATTTGAAAACAGCAGTAACTTTGCTTTCTTACCCATTGTGTGTAATCATTAAGAGAAGAGTACTACAGCGTTCAAACCACACTGTGTGACCACATATGTGCACGTGTGTGTGTGTGTGTGTTCATGTGCGTGTGTTCATAACATACTTATCTTTTTTGTGTGCTACACGCACTCACCACATAATCACGCTCACAGGTAAAGTACTTAATGGAAGAGCATCAGAAGGATGTCACTGGTGAGGTTGTGATAGGGGACACCCTGGAAGCTGCCCTTGAACTGGGAGAGAAGCATGAGAACTTTGTTATCAAGTGCAAAGAGGTACACATGGGGACTAATTAGAAGCACACCACTGTAACTTTAAAAGGTGATTTGGGTAAGAACACAAATATCATTCACATCAGAAGCATTTCAAGGGCAGTATCTATGCCTATTGTTCATATACTGAATTCGCCTTTTTGAGGACATTTAAGCATCACCCACGTCATGTGTACTTACCCACCACACCCTTCCAGCCACCATCCCCTCCTCCCGACTGTTTGCTGTCCCCCTGCACCCTCACATCGTTTTGTTACCCTCTCCACCTCTTAAAGCCCTGCCCCCCTTCCCTTCAACAGACGATGGATGATCACATGAGCCGTATGAAGGAGGAGGGGCAAGACCTCTGCATCCCGCACTTCCCATCCCAGGATGGCATTGACCCAGCAATGCACGCTTGCACTCTGAAGGCAATATCACTTGTTCAAAGCACCTTGCTAGACCTGACCCAAACCTACGACACTCTCTTCACCACCTGCAATCAAAAAAGAGACCTTTTTATCGTCACAGTTAAATTCCATCTAAGCACGAGGCAGGTAGGCTGTCCAGACATTCTTAATTCAACCGTGTGAAGTGGCTACCACTAAATAATCATATTGCCTCTTTGGACTGACTGCATCCTTCACATGTATAATTACCATGCATGTTCTTAACTGAATAGATGGTTGTTTGTTCAAGGGCTGTGTAATGGTGTTCCCCATAGATTGAGCAATGGTCACAGCAGTCACTGGAGTTCCTAGCAAGCCAATCGTTGGAGACCATCACTTTCTACACTGCCAACACTCTTGTCGCCAAAGTGGATGACTTCCTGACAAAGCTAAGCACTTCCCAGGTCCAGGTCCTTAAGGAGATGGCCAAAGTCCTTCCAGACAAACAGCTGAAAAAGTCAGCAGAAAAGACTGCACAGAAGTAAGCTATGTAGTTCACCGTGGTGTGTTAGTCTGTCTTGGACAGGGACCATATTGGCCTGACCCAAGGTGGGTGTGTTAGTCTGTATTGGACAGGGACCATATTGGCCTGACCCAAGGTGTGTTAGTCTGTATTGGATAGGGACCATATTGGCCTGACCTAGTCTCTATTGGACAGGGACCACTAAACCGAAATGGTACAAAGCAAAAAATATTTATAAAGAGATGGTCCCACAATAGCCCAATGTGTAAATAATATTGGGTACAGCATACATGTTCATAATGATGTGAGCAGCAGTGGTGCGTCCTTTGGACACCCCCCCCCCCCCCCCCCCCCCGGCCTCTCATGAATGTGGCTTCCTACTGGACAGACTTGAACATGCTCGGGAATTGTTGGAGAACCGCAAGACAGGTCTACTTAAAATTGTGGCTGCATCCCTACAGCCTCCCCCCAAACCACAAGCTGTGGCTAGCACGCGGACCCAGAAAAAGGTAAGGGGGAGGGGGGGGGGGGGGGGGGAACAATGTAAGCCCACTGCAGGCGTGGCAAATGAGTGGGCGGGTATCTCTATATAAGAGATGTGTATAGTTGTATAGTGACAAGCTCCTGGGGGCAGTGCTACATTGTAATCTTCAGTGTCAATGGGCATACACGTGACCCTTGCATCTCCATCTGCTTACTCTCTCTCCTAACGACTTCTCTTCTTCCCTCCAGGACATATCTGTTGTCCAGAGCATCCAGTTTACCACACCCATCACTTCCTGCCAATCTGACACAGTGATACTTGTAAGCCTTCGATGTCTGTGTTCTCTTAGCTTCCCCCATGGGCATCCTATGTGTACACACCTCTCTCCTTGCTCTTTCCTTAATGTGCACCTCCCCCATGCCTTACCTCCACTCTCCTTCCTGTCTCACCCCTTACTCCTCCCATTACCCTCCCCTTCCTGTCTGTCCCCTTACTCCTCCCCTTCCTGTCTGTCCCCTTACCCTCCCCTTCCTGTCTCTCCCCTTACCCTCCCCTTCCTGTCTCTCCCCTTACTCCTCCCCTTCCTGTCTCTCCCCTTACTCCTCCCCTTCCTGTCTCTCCCCTTACTCCTCCCCTTCCTGTCTCTCCCCTTACTCCTCCCCTTCCTGTCTCTCCCCTTACTCCTCCCCTTCCTGTCTCTCCCCTTACTCCTCCCCTTCCTGTCTCTCCCCTTACTCCTCCCCTTCCTGTCTCTTCCCTTACTCCTCCCCTTCCTGTCTCCCCCCTTACTCCTCCCCTTCCTGTCTCTTCCCTTACTCCTCCCCTTCCTGTCTCTCCCCTTACTCCTCCCCTTCCTGTCTCTTCCCTTACTCCTCCCCTTCCTCCTCTAGGAAACAGGTCAAGAGTACACAGACACAGAGGTAGATCCAAAAGAGCTGAGGACTCGTCAGAACATCTACGAGGAACTGGTTACAACGGAGAGCGACTACGTTACTGACATGCAGCATGTTATATCGGTACGTGATCCTTCATTGCCATAGGCTCCCCCCTCCCCAGCTCACCCCACCCTCCCATCTCCTCACCATCCCTCCTCACCCTTCCCCATTCACCCCACTCTGCCCAACTCATCCCACTCTCCCCACCATCCCTCCCCACCCCACCTGCCCTCATCCCAACCTCCATTATAGAGCTACTATGATGAAATGAGCCCAGAGATAGTGGCCCTACCAGCCAGGCTGAGAGGGAAGAGAAATGATGTGTTCTGCAACATCACTGAAATACACAACTTTCACAGCAGGTATGATGTGTGTGGAATGAGTGTGTGTGTGTGTGTGTGTGTGTGTGTGTGTGTATGCGTGTGTGCATGTGTGTGTATGTGTGTGTGCATGTGTGTGTGCATGTGTGTGTGTGACTGTGTGTGTGTGTGTGTGTGTGTGATGAAGCATTTTGGGTCATGCCACACAAGGCATTGAGAGTACAAACAAATGTATGACTGAAAATAACTCAAGTGCCTTAGCTGGAAGGTCTATTTATGTACCTAGAACCTTCAAGGTGTAGACAAAGGGGAGGGGGGGGGGGGGCAGTTTTTTCAAATTTTTGCTACGATAAGGCTTCGCTCTTTTATTTAGTCTTAAATTACTGAAACTTTAACTATCCAAAATCACCACACAGACCCCATCATAGTGTAGCTAAATGACCCCACATACCCCATCATAGTGTAGCTAAATGACTCCACATACCCCATCATAGTGTAGCTAAATGACCCCACATACCCCATCATAGTGTAGCTAAATGACCCCACATACCCCATCATAGTGTAGCTAAATGACCCCACATACCCCATACCTTCTCTCACACTGTACTGCAAACAGCACATTTCTTGGAGCTTTGCAGTCATGGGAAGCAAACCCAATAAGAGTGGGAGAATCTTTCCTTCAACATGTAAGGACCTGCTACCACTGACATGACTTGCACACAGACACACACACACACACACACACACACACACACACACACACACGCACACGCACACACATTCAACCCTATGATTGATGTGCATTACTGGTACATTGCTATCTCTCTCAGGCCGCTGCCTTTCAAGACCTCTACTCTGTCTATTGTAAGAACAAGGCTCATTCAGAAGCTGTTATGTCAGAGAGTGCTGAATGTGAGGCCTTCTTTAGGGTAAGGATTGGTCAAATATGAAGCCATCTTTAGGGTAAGGATTGGTCAAATATGAGGGTAAGGATTGGTCAAATATGAGGCTTTCTTTAGGGTAAGGATTGGTCAAATATGAGGGTAAGGATTGGTCAAATATGAGGGTAAGGATTGGTCAAATATGAGGGTAAGGATTGGTCAAATATGAGGCCATCTTTAGGTAAGGATTGGTCAAATATGAGGGTAAGGATTGGTCAAATATGTGGCCATCTTTAGGGTAAGGATTGGTCAAATATGAGGGTAAGGATTGGTCAAATATGTGGCCATCTTTAGGGTAAGGATTGGTCAAATATGAGGGTAAGGATTGGTCAAATATGAGGGTAAGGATTGGTCAAATATGAGGGTAAGGATTGGTCAAATATGAGGGTAAGGATTGGTCAAATATGTGGCCATCTTTAGGGTAAGGATTGGTCAAATATGTGGCCATCTTTAGGGTAAGGATTGGTCAAATATGTGGCCATCTTTAGGGTAAGGATTGGTCAAATATGAGGCTTACTTTAGGGTAAGTATGAGGCCTTCTTTAGGATAAAGATCTGCATGAGTGTTAATCAAATTCTCTCATCATGGGGGCTGCATGCCACATGAATGTTTGTTTCCCTTTGTTGTTTGCTGGTAAGCATTCCCTCTCACCAGGAGCTCCAAGTGAGATTGAACGACAAACTGCCTCTAAACTCCTACCTCATCAAACCTGTTCAGAGAATAACAAAGTACCAGCTGCTATTGAAGGTCAGGTGACCCACTTCGCGAAGGGTACTCTGATGACCCTCATAGCTATGGCCCATTATGTAAGGGTGTGCTGACGACCCTCATAGCTATGGCCCATTATGTAAGGGTGTGCTGATGACCCTCATAGCTATGGTCCATTATGTAAGGGTGTGCTGATGACTCTCATAGCTATGGTCCATTATGTAAGGGTGTGCTGATGACTCTCATAGCTATGGTCCATTATGTAAGGGTGTGCTGATGACCCTCATAGCTATGGTCCATTATGTAAGGGTGTGCTGATGACCCTCATAGCTATGGTCCATTATGTAAGGGTGTGCTGATGACCCTCATAGCTATTGTCCATTACGTAAGGGTACTCTGATGACCCTCATAGCTATGGTCCATTATGTAAGGGTACTCTGATGACCCACCCATTATGTAAGGGTACTCTGATGACCCACATAGCTATGGTTCATTACGTAAGGGTACTGCTCTATTGACCCTCAAGTTGATGACCATGTTTTTAATAGCTAGACTTGTATCTTGTGAGAGGAGGGGGAGGAAGTGTGTACCTTCTGTATGGTTCATTGTTAATACTTTGCCCCTTAGGACTTGATAAAGCACACAGCTAAAGCCACCAGGGCACAAGCTGATCTCAAAATGGCTCTGGACAAGATGCTGAAAGTTCTCCAGACCCTAAACGATTCCTTGAAGGCTGTGGGGCTTAAGGGATATCCAGTAAGTGCAATGGAGGACTTAATGGTGTAATGGAAGGCTTAAGGTGTAATGAAGGAGGACTTATTGGTGTAATGAAGGGCTTAAGGTGTAATGAAGGAGGACTTAATGGTGTAATGGAGGGCTTAATGGTGTAATGGAGGACTTAAGGGTGTAATGGAGGACTTAAGGGTGTAATGGAGGACTTAATGGTGTAATGGAGGAGGACTTAAGGGTGTAATGGAGGGTTTAAGGAGGGCTTAATGGTGTAATGGAGGGACTTAAGGTGTAATGGAGGGCTTAAGGTGTAATGGAGGGCTTAAGGGTGTAGTGGAGCACTTAAGGGTGTAATGGAGCACTTAAGGGTGTAATGGAGCACTTAAGGGTGTAATGGAGGGCTTAAGGGTGTAGTGGAGCACTTAAGGGTGTAATGGAGCACTTAAGGGTGTAATGGAGCACTTAAGGGTGTAATGGAGCATGATATGTGGTATGTCTTCCAATTAGCTACATGTACAAGCCCTGACATTTGTACCAACCATGTAAAAGTATCATAACAGCAAAAATGCTCTGCTGTCGCAGTACATACGACCACTTGACATTGGTATAAAGGTGTGTGTGTGTGTGTGTGTTTGTCTGTGTGGGAAGCTGGTGTGATCAAATTGTTTGATCACTTCCAATATCTTGCCAGGTGTCTATATAGATACAATATGTACCATAGACATTATACTGTAGGCATTACCAGGATTTGCTTGCTTTTAGTCACCACCACAACAGACTTGTGTTCTGGACTTAATTACTTCTTTGTGTAGTACTGTGTTTCATCTATTCATACCTTGAAATCTCCTTTTATCTTCAGGGTACACTAGCTGAACAGGGAAAACTGCTTCTCCAAGTGAGTATTACACATGCAACTAAGGGTTAATCACGTGATCTTTTCCTCCTCCCTTTCCGCTCCTCCTCCCCTTTCCTCTCCTCCTCCCTCTCCTCTCCTCCTCTCCTCCTCCCTCTCCTCTCCTCCTCTCCTCTCCTCCTCCCCTCTCCTCTCCTCCTCCCTCTCCTCTCCTCCTCCCTCTCCTCTCCTCCTTCCCTCTCCTCCTCCCCTCTCCTCTCCTCCTCCTCTCTCCTCTCCTCCTCCCCTCTCCTCTCCTCTTCTCCCTCCTCTCCTTTACAGGACAGGTTTCGAGTTTTTGAAAGCACAGATAAGAAATTCTCTCGAGGAAAAGACAGGCATGTCTTCCTGTTTGAAAAAGTGTTGCTATGCAGTAAGAAGATGGAGGTTGAGGAGAGCCAGAAGAAAGGAAAGAAGTCTGAGGCATATATCTACAAGGATCACATCCAGGTAACTATTGTCATGCAAGGCAATGACCAGACAAGTTGAATGGTGGCCAGTGCCCACTACAGTGTAGGCAGACATACTGGCCACATCAGGGGCAGACATGTTGCCCAGTCATGTTACCACATCACATGCTGCCTAAAAACATGAACCAACATTATTTTATACACTTCACATTACAATATACCCTAATGTTGGTCATCCATATTACACCCTAATGTTGGTCATCCATATTATACCCTAATGTTGGTCATCCATATTACACCCTAATGTTGGTCATCCATATTACACCCTAATGTTGGTCATCCATATTACACCCTAATGTTGGTCATCCATATTACACCCTGTTGGTCATCCATATTACACCCTAATGTTGGTCATCCATATTATACCCTAATGTTGGTCATCCATATTATACCCTAATGTTGGTCATCCATATTATACCCTAATGTTGGTCATCCATATTATACCCTAATGTTGGTCATCCATATTATACCCTAATGTTGGTCATCCATATTATACCCTAATGTTGGTCATCCATATTACACCCTAATGTTGGTCATCCATATTATACCCTAATGTTGGTCATCCATATTATACCCTAATGTTGGTCATCCATATTACACCCTAATGTTGGTCATCCATATTACACCCTAATGTTGATCATCCATATTACACCCTAATGTTGGTCATCCATATTATACCCTAATGTTGGTCATCCATATTACACCCTAATGTTGGTCATCCATATTACACCCTAATGTTGGTCATCCATATTACACCCTAATGTTGGTCATCCATATTACACCCTAATGTTGGTCATCCATATTACACCCTAATGTTGGTCATCCATATTACACCCTAATGTTGGTCATCCATATTACACCCTAATGTTGGTCATCCATATTACACATACACCCTAATTTTGCAGATGGCAGAGATAGCAATCAGGGAGCAAGTTGGAGACCACACACTCAACTTTGAGGTGATGGTCCATGGGCAACAGAGACTGATAAGATTTCAGGCAAGCACTTTGATGTTTTCTCACTCCCTTCCCCAAACCATTCCCCTCACCCTCTCCCTCTCCTACACTCCTTAGGCATCCAGCAAGGAAATCAAAGAGCTATGGATATCAGAGATGAGGCGGTTACTGCAGCTTCAGTTTTCCCTCATGAAAGGTTTGTAATATGGGGAGAGGGGGCACGCAGTAAGCCTTGTTGGGGGGGGGGGGGGTATGCTAGTATGGCAGTCAGTGTGAGGGGCAAATGAGTGAGGTGACAGTGTGAGGGGCAAATGAGTGAGGTGACAGTGTGAGGGGCATATGACTGAGGTGACGGGTGAGTGAGGGCATACATGTGGCATGGGATAGTGTGTTGTGGGGTCATGACAGTGCAAGAAAGTGGAAAGTGAATATGATTGTTACTTGCATTTTCAGACATGGTGGTCAAGTCAGGTACCCTGGACAGGAAGGTTTATAAGGGCAAAGCTAAAGAAGGTGAGAAAACAAGTGTGTGGATGTGTGCATTTTAACGTGGACCAACAACTCATGAAATATAATTATCATACAAAGCTATACTTATGACCCCCTTGTACTTATAGCCCCCTATACTTGTGGCCCCTATACTTATGACCCCCTTGTACTTATAGCCCCCTGTACTTGTGGCCCCTATACTTATGACCCCCTTGCACTTATAGCCCCCTATACTTGTGGCCCCTATACTTATGACCCCCTTGTACTTATAGCCCCCTATACTTGTGGCCCCCCATACTTATGACCCCCTATACTTGTGGCCCCCCATACTTATGGCCCCCAATACTTGTGGCCCCCCATACTTATAGCCCCCTATACTTGTGGCCCCCCATACTTATGGCCCCCCAATACTTGTGGCCCCCCATACTTATAGCCCCCTATACTTGTGGCCCATATACTTATGGCCCCTTCTAAGCCTTGACTTCAAGATGTCTTGTGTTGCAGCTGTTAACACCAAGCTTGCTGTGACAGAGTCTTGTGGCAAGCAGTCCAAACAGAGGGGTATCAGGTGAGGTCTGGTGTCACCAGTGGGTGGGGCAGGACAACTACAAGTATACATCAAGTAGCCTCCTCTGCTAACCTAATGCTAACTTCTCTTCTCCACTCCTCCCTTTTGCACACCTCCCCTTCCACCCTACACTTCTACTCCTCCCCTTTGCACACCTCCCCTTCCACCCTACACTTCTACTCCTCCCCTTTGCACACCTCCCCTTCCACCCTACACTTCTACTCCTCCCCTTTGCACACCTCTGTCATATACAGGAACCTCTTGAAGTCCAGTGCCAAGAAGAGCCAAGAAGAGACCGCACCCGGTGTGAAGTCATCTAAGTTGGACATTACCAGTAGTCTTGTTCTCACGAGAAACAAAGCCACACCCAGCCCAGAGACCAGTCTTCAGATATCTCGTAACAAGTCGCCTGATACAAGTGGTGTGTCAGAGACCGTTCATGTGGTAGAAACCTCATATTACCGAATTCCTCTCCTCCCCTCTCCTCCCCTCTCCTCCCCTCTCCTACCCTCTCCTCCCCTCTCCTACCCTCTCCTCCCCTCTCCTACCCTCTCCTCCCCTCTCCTACCCTCTCCTACCTTTGAACAGCTGATAGCTTCTCAAGCGATGAGGAGTGTTCTATCGTTGACAATGATGAGGATGAAAGTATCCTAGCAACAGAAGACCAGTATGAGTCACTGGTATGTCCACCTTGTTGCAAAATAACGTGACGCATACACCCACCCCTCTTAGTTATCTGCAATCATTACTAGTCAATTAGTGCCATATTAGTCTATGTATGATGTCATCTTCCTCCTCCCCTTCCTCTCCAATGCAGGCACCAGGAGTCCCACGGATATACAAGGCAATATGTGACTACTCGTCTAGCGCTGCTGAGAATGGTATCAGCCTACAGACAGGGCAGACTGTGGAGGTCATTGGTATCAACCAATATGGGTGGTGGTGGGTTAGGCTGCTCCAACATGACAATGACAATACAAAAGAAGGATGGGTACCCGCCAGCTATCTACAGGTATCCAAGGAGACCTATGTCAAGAAATCATAAGATTATAATAATTCATGCTCTCCGTGTGTTGCATGTGTGTTCAGTTTCGTATTCAAACGATTAATTCTGGACGGCTCGTCTCACTAAGTTCAGAGATGGGATTCCCAGAGATATTCATTACCATGGTAAAGGGCACGTGTGGCACATGTACCGCACGTTATTGTAGTATGGCTCCGCCTCCACAACATCCGCATGACGAAAGGGAGGTAAATTGGCCCACCCCCTTCCGGCCTTGTGTCACCTCATGTATACTGGTAAGGGTAAGAACCAACACTACGTTCTTACACTTAGTACAGTACCCTCGCTGCACTATGACCCACAACGAGAAGAGGACATTGTGGTGGAAGGAAGGTCTCTTCGGTAAGCAAAGTTCTGCCACCCAGCTACATATCGCTTTTGCCCTCACATTAATTATCCCTGACCACCAAAATGCGTACCTTTTTTTATCTGCACGGTAGTGACTAGAACACTTTTGCGTTGCGCAGCTGTGCCTCACCTTCCATCTCTGCTTACGTAGGTCTGGGTACGGGGGTATTGTATGGCCTCACTAGCGTCACCGTGGGGCACCCTTGGGACACGGTCAAGACCAAGATGCAGGCCCAGAAAGGGTTCGAAGACGCGGGAATGTTCAGAACGTTTGCGAAAACATTTCGAGAGCAGGGCATCGGCGGGTTGTATCGTGGCGCGCTGCCTCCACTGTACGGCTCCATGCTCTTTAGATCCGTGCAGTTCGGAGCTTACGAGGCAGCCTACACGTACCTGGACAACGACTTCGGACGGTGTGCACTGCCCCTGTCTGGAGGCTTGCAGCTACGGGTCATCATTGGCGGGTTTTGCGGAGGAATCGCGAGAGCGACGATCGAAACCCCGCTGGAGTATGCCAAGATAAGCCGACAACTGCAGCAGAACTGGAAAGTCAAGGACCTTTACCGCGGTTACGGAATCACGTGCCTCAGGAGCGTAGCCCTTCTCACAACCTTCTTTATTATGGTGGACACGGGCAAGCGAAATGCCAAAGAGCTGTTCGCGTCCCCATTCCTTGGACCCTTCGTGACTGGCGGCTTGGCCTCCACAATGGCTTGGTTGATCATCTGGCCACTTGAGTTCATCAAGTCACAGGTCCAGGGACATTATGGGCCTGAGACGTCCATTGTGGGCAGGATGAGGCTGGTCATGAAGGAGCGGGGTTTTTTTGGACTATACCGCGGGCTTGCCCCTGGAATCATAAGAAGCTTCATTGCCAATGGCGCCAGCATGCTTGTCATGCATTACGCTCAGAGAAAAGTGACCCAATGGGGGCTTAGAGACTAGCACCCCTTTGTGTTGTGTGTATCCATTTGTTTTATGTGGAATTTGTGTGTGTGCATTTTATACACGTGATGTGTGTACTGTGTGTGCCTATGTGAAACAGGTATTTCACCACCAATGTGAATACTATTTTGGAGCCCATATTCATTGCTTTTACTTTCAGGTTTGCCATGCAACTTGCTTATTGTTAGTACCCCCCATCCCCCCCCCCCCCCCCCCCCCCCCCCTACTATTTGTCCTCACAACACAGTATATTTACTGGCCTACCGTGCCAATGCAGTTAAGCTTATATTCCATGAGTAAATTACCAAACACATAACACAAACATGTCTTGACCGCGAAGAAGGTCAGCAGGTTGAGTTGGTCAAATGGAAGAAGCAGATGACTCGACATCAGTCTGAGGCATGTCCTCCTTGTATGCCATCAGATAGCTTGCAGGTACCCAGCCCTCTCTGCACCCTTGTGACCCGTAGCCATCAGTTTTAACCCACCACCAACCCTCCTGGTTCACACCTATCACCTCGACCACCTGCCCGACCCTAAGGACGACGTTCTCATCAGTGTCAGAGTCGGGTACATAGTCACAGGTGGCTACATATGTGCTCCTTACTCCAGATACCTGCAGATTTGGGAGAGGGGTGGGGTTGGGGCAGTGGAACCTATGATGCTTCTTCATCACTAAGCATGACCCCCCCCCCCCCCCCAACCCCTACCCACCAATGGCTCATAATACTCCGTGGTTTGACCGTCATCTTCAGTGTCTAGGAACACTGTGGTGATAGACCCTATGGGGTTGGGTGAGTGATGGTGAGTGTGATGTGATAAAGTGAGGGTACAGGATGGAAGTCCATACCTTCTGCAAGGCTGATCTGAAGCTGAAGTAGTCGTTTGATCTCCATTAACCACAGATCCCTTGCTTCCTTGGTAGGAGCCTGTAGAAGAATTGATGGAAACAGGTTAATGTGGAGGTTGTGGTGGGAGGAGGTGGAGGTTGTGATGGGAGGTGGTGGTGGTTGTGATGGGAGGAAGGAGGTGGTGGTTGTGATGGGAGGGGGTTGGTAGTGGTGGGAGGAGGTGGAGGTTATGAGGAAGGAGATAGTATTCATACAGGTGGTGCCAACCTACCCTTAATTTGACTGTTCTCTGTTCACCAATGACAGCCAATTCAAATGAGAATGACTGTGTTTCAGCTGGCTTCTTTATAATGGCCAGTTGTGATACCTAGGAGATGGTATAGTTGTAAGGGTGGTGTGTTCATCAGTGGCGAGGTGGTTGGGGGGGCAAACCAGTATTTCTCCGCATAATCACCAGTAAACTAGAAAATACTGACAAATATGCGAACGTACGCAGGTTTGCCCCCCCAGCCACCTCGCCACTGGTGTTCATGTGTGTGTGTGTGTGTGTGTGTGTGTGTGTGTGTGTGTGTGTGTGTGTGTGTGTGTGTGTGTGTGCGTGTGTGTGCGTGTGTGTGTATATGGGCATGGTGCTTTCATCATGTGTACCTGAAGGTGATATTTATAAGAGTAGGTATTGTCAAGTTTCTTCAGTCCATCTGGTCCAACCTTCTTGCTAAACACCAGCACCTTCTCAAAGAGGAATACTTGTCTGTCTTTGCCACTGAAGAACCTCCGTTCTGGGCCGTCCCATACTTTCAACGAATCCTTATAAGTTGAGAGATAAGCTGCCATGAATCCCACAGCACAAAGCCAGTACACGTCTGCCTTACACAAACTAGTCACATGCCAAACCCTCACCAACTGATCACAGCTCCTTTACAATTATCTCAACACATCACCTTGCTACACAGCATACAGAAGGCCTACCCAGCACAGATTTTAATATGCAACCTCATGCCCACTTTTTGCAGAGGCGCCACTAAAGAACCCCACCACAAGTAAGGTATACATACATGTGTGCATGCATGTGTTGTGTGTGTGCATGGGTGTATGTGAGTATTTGTTGAAGAATACAATTGCGTGTTCATTCTTACTGCTATTATGTGTATGAGTGGAATGCAAGTGTGGAGCATTGTGAGGAAGTGGAGTGTGTGAACATTGTGAGGACACGGAATGTCATCTCTTTACCTGTAACAGAAGTTTTCCTCTGTTATTCAATGTCTCCTAAACATGTTGGGGAAGGGGAAGGTGTGAGGGGAGGGGAAGGTGTGAGGGGAGGGGAAGTTGTGAGTGGAAGGGGAAGGTGTGAGGGGAGGGAAGGTGTGAGGGGAGGGGAAGGTGTGAGTGGAAGGGGAAAGTGTGAGGGGAGGGGAAGGTGTGAGGGGAGGGGAAGGTGTGAGTGGAAGGGGAAGGTGTGAGTGGAAGGGGAAGGTGTGAGGGATGGTGAAGGTGTAAGGGGAGGGGCAAGAGGAGGGCAGGGGAAGGTGTGAGGGGAGGGGCAGGGAATGTGTGAGGGGAGGAGCATGTGAATGTGTGAGGGGGATTAAATATGATAACTGAATTCGAATGATCAGTGTAGTACTCACAGGGTAACCCCTCAGGCCCAAAAGGGACAAAGAGTCATTTGAAGCCTGCAATATGTCAAGGATCTTGTCCAGTGCTACTTTGAGCTCATTCTGAATTCTTTGTGAAGTATGTTCAGCTGCACATCTAATCATGTCCTGCAACAGGCCCACATCATGCATGACACATAAAGTGGTCCCTCATGTACATAACTAGGTCCCTCACATAATAACTAGACATAACTAGGTCCCTCATGTACATAACTAGGTCCCATAGGTGTGGTCTCCATATTGGAACATACACCAAATTAGGGAAGGGGTGATTGGGGGGGTTAAGACAAGATGGGGGCCATTGACAGAGTGGGACAATCCAAGTTACCTTCAGTAAGAGACGGTATTTGGTGATCCTCTGTACTGGCTTAATGAGATAGTAACACAAGGGACGCTTGTCACTCAACTTAAGCTGGAATTCCTGCAAACCAAGTATGTATTGGTGGATCAGTGTAGAAGGCTAATGATGTCATTTAGTACCCGGAAGAAGGCTTCACACTCGGCACTGTCTGACACAATGGCTTCTGAGTGGGCGTTATTCCTGCAGTAGCTTGGATAAAGGCTGTGCAGTTCTGATGCCTGGGGAGGAGGGAGAGAGTACACACATGCACATGTATAGCATGCATGTAGATGTATAACATGTATACACATGTATAACATGTATACACATGCATGCACATGTATAACAACAATGCTTTTAAAAATGTTGGTCCACTCACATACTGCAGGAAGGATTGTCCTATCCTCTCAGGCTGTTGTTCCCATAACAAAAGGGCACTGAAAAACTTACTATAGGTAGGGAATACAAAAGTGAAATAACAGCACACATATTTATGCATGCACACACACACACACACACACACACACACACACACACACACACACACACACACACACACACACACACATTCTCAGAGGGGATAATGCTCAATCCCAATAATGCTCAATCCCAAAACACAAACCTTACATTATCCAATGGTTAGTTACCTATGGTGAATAGTTAATTACCTAAGGTGAATGGTTAGTTACCTATGGTTGATTACCTATGATGAATAGTTAATTACCTGCTATGAAACTTATGAATGTCTACAATGTTTCCAAATACAACGTTTCTCTTCCCTCGCAGCCTGACTGGTAAGGTTGTCCCTTCATCATCCAGAGCCTCGTAGTAAGACTGCAAGTAGGAACAGAGATATGTTGCCAATGATACTAGGGGAAGTCCCTTAACAGCACTGGGGAAGTCCCTTAACAATCTCACGGTGCAATGCACACATGTAGTAGTGTTATTGTATGGCACAATGTGGACAGTGGGAAACCTTCTATCAAAGGACCTCCTGTAAGAGACCTTCTATCACTCACAGAGACAACATGGTGCAAGTCTTCAATGTACTCCTTCTCAGTTGAAACAAGCTCTTGGTAGATTTTCCGACAAGCTTTCACCTCTTCAGATTCGATTTCTGTCTCTTCCTGCATATGGAAAGGACCGGCAAGAGACATAGAGACATAGCATGGTCCATGACGACAAGGGGTCCCATAGTCCATAGGGGAACATGATGACAGGGGGTCCCATGGTCCACAGGGGAACATGATGACAGGGGGTCCCATGGTCCACAGGGGAACATGATGACAGGGGATCCCGTGGTCCACAGGGGAACATGATGACAGGGGGTTCCATGGTCCACAGGGGAACATGATGACAGGGGATCCCGTGGTCCACAGGGGAACATGATGACAGGGGGTCCCATGGTCCACAGGGGAACATGATGACAGGGGGTCCCATGGTCCACAGGGGAACATGATGACAGGGGGTCCCATGGTCCACAGGGGAACATGATGACAGGCGGTCCCATGGTCCACAGGGGAACATGATGACAGGGGGTACAATGGTCCACAGGGGAACATGATGACAGGGGGTCCCATGGTCCACAGGGGAACATGATGACAGGGGGTCCCATGGTCCACAGGGGAACATGATGACAGGGGGTCCTATGGTGTACAGCGGAACATGATACCTGGGGGTCCCATGGTCATGAACCTGATGACAAGTTGCTGAATAGAAAGTGTATGTCAAAACTTAGTAAGGAAAATGTGGGGTGCCCAGTCCTACAGTATTCCTATGTGCACGTATGTGTGGACTTACAGATAGTTTCACTCCATCCAGAGCGTCTTTGAAACCATTGGCATGACCTTGGTCTGTGGGGGGCGGTGATGTAGGGGTAGGATCAACAGGTTGAGGAGGTGGAGGTGGAGGAGGGAGTGAAGATGGGGGCTGGGGAGGAGGCTGCAATGACACTGCAATGATCTTGAGCAGCCCAGTCTTGCGACTGTCCAGCAAATCCCGGGTGTGAATTAGCCTGTATTGAGCCGAAATATTGTGCTCAGTGAGTGTACAATGATACCCCATTCCCCCCCCCCCCCCCCCCCCCGCCTGTGGAGAACAAATATTGAGGCCCATAGCTGAGGAGACATGAATCAATAGGTTTAAATCCAGACCACACCCCATAGGTCCAGGAATGCATGTAATATATAAAGAAGCTTACTTTTTGGCTGCCCTCTTCCCCAGTCTTCTGAAGTACCTCCCGGGAAGTGCTTTAGCCATTTTGCGTACATTCTTTGCTAACTGGGGCTGTAGCTTTGCAAGATGGTCATCGACTGTTGCCATGAGGGCACTGGCAGAGGCAGGTGTGATGCTGTCCAATGGTTGGCTAGCCAGGAATTCCAGGGCCTCTTGAGACATCTTCTCCACCTGAAGGTACAGCCACATTACAAAAACTGAGACAGGCTTCTACAACCAGAATGCATCGATACACGCCAAATTTTCATTGAAAACCTTATCTCTATAGGAGCAGAGGTAAGACATTTGCAGCATCTACAGACCCCCCCACCCCCACCCCCCCAAGCATTGTACCTTGCACAAATAAATCACCTCCACACACCATCAATCAAATCTTATACATTACCGTAAAATCCCAATTAAACGCCGCGGTGTCTATTTGGGACGACAAACATGAATACCCCCCACAAAAACATCAGCACCACCATAACAACATACCCTGGCATCACCAGGTTTTTGGGTTGCAATCATCGATTGTCCAAGCATGTGTGCAACCTTCAACCACCCTTACAACAGTGCTGGTATTTCTATGATGAGTATCCAGATCTTCTACGCAAACATTAAACAGACGCTGCGGCGTTTAAGTGGGATTTTACAGTAGTCCATACCCACACCATTCTCTATACCACCTCACATCATCACTTCACACACCACACCATTCTCTATACCACCTCACATCATCACTTCACACATCACACCATTCTCTATACCACCTCACATCATCACTTCACACACCACACCATTCTCTATACCACCTCACATCATCACTTCACACACCACACCATCACATTCACCTCTTCCATTTTGAGATGGAATTTAATTGTCACGGTGAAGAAATCCCTCTTTTGGCCGCACACCACTAGAAATGTTCGGTACCCCTGAGCCACCTCCTGAAGAGTGCTTAGGACAAGGTCTATGGCCTTCTGCGTGGAGGGGTGGATGGCAATATTTTCGCCTGACAGGAAGTCCGGGCTGTACAGAGCTAAACTTTCCTCCTTCATGCTGGTCATGTGAGCGTCCATAACCTGAGGGTGTGGTATGGGATAGAAGGTTAGTGTGTCCGTACCCTCCCATTACCACCAGACACCCATTTCCCCTTTCTCCCTCGTCAAACAGAGACATGAGCACGTCACAATAACATACCCATACACGTGTTGACACCATACACATGCTGACATCATACACGTGTTGACACCATACACGTGTTGACACCATACACATGTTGACACCATACACATGCTGACACCATACACCCATACACATATTGACACCATTGCCATATGCACAACATGCCCCACCTCCTCCCCCACACAATACATTATTTTGCATGTGGGCTAAAGATTCTGGCCTCTGGCTGCCACAATTCTTACCTCTCTGCATTTCGCCACGAAGACACTGTGCTTCTGTCCAAGCTCAGTGGCTGTCTCCTTATTTATCTCAATAACCAGGTTAGCTGTAAGAATATTGGAATATTCTTTCAGAATATCTTGAATCTTTGTTCAATGAGGCACATATGTGAGCGTGTGTAGATGTGTGTGGATATGTGCAATTAGCCATTTGTAATGAACAAATTTAAGGTACTGCCCGCCCCTGCGCCCAAAAATGGCTGACATGTTTAAATGTGCCCATCTATGTAACGCAAACCTTACAGGAAATAAAATGATACCTGTACATGGTGATATACAGAAGTGTTCCCAATTATGAATATACTGACGTTTAAACACAAGCCATTTTTTCCCCATTGGGGTGGAGGGGCTTATAAGCAATACCTTACGGATATATGCGACCAACCCGTCCCATACCACACCCTCACATCTCACCACCACCTTCACCATCTCATACCTCTTCCTCACATCATATATCTCATACCCTACCCTCACGTCGCATACCACACCCTCACCATCACATACTCACCCTCACCTACTAACCACTTTTCTCCTTTCCCTCCCACCTCCCCATCCCACTAACCACAACACCTCCCATCCACCTCCCCACTCCAGACTCCACCCCCACACTCCCACATTCTACCTCCCACTCCCACCCACACACCACCTCCCACTCCACCTCCCACCCCACCTCTCCCACCCCCACTCCACCTCCCACCCCCACTCCACCTCTCCCACCCCCACTTCACCTCTCCCACCCCCACTCCACCTCCCACCCCACCTCTCCCACCCCCACTCCACCTCACCACCCCACCTCTCCCATCCAGTCCACCTCACCACCCCACACCCCATGCTCCCCTCCTCCACCCCACACTCCACACTCCATACTCATACTCCACTCCTCTCCTTGTACCTTGTCAGCTGACTTCCTGAACTGGCACACTTTAATAATGTGATCAAGACGTGCCTTGTGGAGAACCCAGAAAGCATTGGCTAGGCCTGTCTCAGAGTCCAGCTCTTCCAGCAGCCCATTGAGGGAGGCTATCATGGAGTTGTAGTCCTTGGTCATGGCTGTCCCCATCTCCTCTTCACTCGGGTGGTTGAGGCGTTCAAGGAAGGTGCGGATGGGGTCTCTTAGCTCGTCAATCACCCCAAGCCACACCTCCTTCCTCTGGAGACTGTCTTGTAAGAGGAACTCGGCTCCCGACACACTGCATGGAAGGTCGAGGTGGTCTAGGGACGTCTTCATGCTGGAGGTGACTTCCTTGGCATGCCGCCATGTTGACAATATCCGTTCATATTCCTAAACAACCAGTGAAAAATTGTACAGCAATATCCATTACAATAATTTTAATAATACTAATGACAATATAAATATTTATGGTAATGATTAAAAGATTAGAAATGTCCCCCTACAGCTGCAATAGGAAAGAACCCACAATCACAGTGTGTTAACTGGAGATCATTTTCAACGTCAAAGCTATGCTTGATTAATGGCAAGCTGGGCAATAGTGGCGCTGAGGCACGTACCAGTCTGTTCTGTGTCCAGCCCTGGTGGCTGTATGCCATCAGACCTCCCATCTCTTTTGGTATCTGGGTGATGTCCAATTGGGATAACTCACTAGCTGTTAGGAACCTGACCTGCAAGGAATGCAGTTGAGGCAAGATGAAGACAGGAGGGGTTGGGCCAGGAAGGGACATGGTCAGAAAGATGGACAGGTGATAGGAATGGTCAAAGAGGCAACAAAGGAGGGAACATGGGAAGGGACCATAGGAGGGGTCAGAGAGGGAAATGGGAGGGGACAAGGAGGGACATGGGAGTGGTTAGAGAGGGAAATGGGAGGGGACAGGGAGGTAACATAGGAGAGGAACATGGGAGGGGACAGGGGGAGGGGACAGGGAGGTGATATGGGAGAGGACATGGGAGGGGACATGGGAGGGGTCAGGGAGGGGAACAGTTGATAAGGAGTAGAATGCTTACATGTAGCTTTTTCATGACATCAGCAGAAACATTGATGAGTGATTTAGACTTCCCACTAAACAGTTTCGTCTTGGTAAGGACATAAACAGTGTGATATGCAAAGTCACTGTCTGGAGACTAAAGAATGAAGAAACAAGATGTTAGTACTTCCAGTAGTACATTCTTTTCCATGAAGAGATTTGTACGTATTGTAACACTGCAATCAATTGACATTCATCATCAACTCACAGCCATCATCTCTAGGACAGCATTGGCCACACCCCCAGTACTGGAGCTGGTAGAATCCACCAACACAATGAGTCCATTGTTGGCATGGTCATCCCTTTTAAACACCAGAGATGGAGAGGAGGGAGGGAGGGAGGGAGGGAGGGAGGGAGGGAGGGAGGGAGGGAGGGAGGGAGGGTGGGTGGGAGGGAGGAAGGGAGGGAGGGAAGGAGGGAGATTGATGGAGTGAGGCAGGGATAAAAACAAATATCACATGTGAGTAGATCATTCTCCCTATCTAGGTGACACACCTACCTCATGATGGCTCTAAAGTACTTTAATGTTAGCATTAGTTCACCCAGCACTGCAGAGCCAGACTGGAGAAGTTTGAGCCCTACCTTTGGAATGACTAAGATTGGGTGTGGTCCATCCATGCCCCCTGTGTAGTAAGGGAACAAGATATTCATGAGGGTGTAGAAGGTGTTGATGAGGGTGTAGTAGATGTCAATGAGGGTGTTAGTATGTGTATAGTGTATGTGATGTGTTGTGGTGTGTAGACTTGTTGGCATACGCATGTGTGTGCATGTGAATGTGTTAGTGTGTGTGCGTGTGTGTGTGTGTGTGTGTGTGTGTGTGTGTGTGTGTGGATACCGTACAACTAGAATTTATTTTTACATGCGTGCGTAACCTATGAAAGTGCATGCGACCAGTTACTGCTATACAACCAAGGCGCATAGCCCAAAATCACGTACCCGTCAGAAATGCCAGCTGCTTCGTCAGCACGTGCTGGACCTCCTTGGCCTGCATTCCTTTGCAGTAGGCACGACCAGTTGACCGTGTGTCGCTCCCTTATCTATTTGATGCAGTGATGCTGGGAGCGGGAGACCGTCAGTAAAGTAGGACGTATCGCACAACGTAATTTGCTGCGAACTGACACGATTAAGCACCTGCGGGGCGCATCTGTGTCTCCTAATATTAAATACTCAATTACCTCGCGTCTTTCCCTCTTGCACAAGAAACGCTGATGTAGCTAGCTCTAGTTACGCTGCAGGTACTTCGGATTTCCCCCTTGAAATTTAATTCGACATGCAAAGCGGGATGTAGGCGTGGCACAATAATCACATGATCGAGATGGGGGGGGAGGAGGAGTGTGAAAGGATGACGCCTTTAATAGCATTCGGGAGTATTGGCCTTTCAGTGGTCCGCTTGGTCCGCTTGGTCCAGTCCAACTCGCATATGTTTCGTTTGCTAATAAATCAATCATGAAAATCATGAAACAATATCTTCAATTACACATACAATGTTTTTAAAACTAGGTGATGTCACATCCGGAGTTCAAAATCAAATATCAAAAACCTTGAAATCTTGAAAAAATTTTTTTTTTTTTTGTAAAGCGTTAGGACCCTTTTTGTAGCCACTGTCCAACATAAAGCTGTAGTAATATCTGATACCTTGTTTACACTTAAAGCTTGGGACCCAGGGCTACCACGGTACGCGTGCTGAAGTGGTATTTATCGCTGGCATGCCACGGGCCTCATTGGCCGGGTTAAATACTTTTAATGATACCGATACTCTCTTCCAGCTATGGCGGATCCTGTGGCACATTTCAGCGCTCCGCTGATGGATGTACAGTGCAACTGGGACGAAGTAGTCAGGTGAGTTCGTCCGTGTGTGCACGTGCCAGTGGGGAGGGAGGTGGGATTTTACGTTGTTTGTTCACTTCCCGTATACGTAGAGGACAGGAGCAAAATAGTCCTACATATATTAAATTTTTGAGACTGCGTCTTGCTTATGTAGGCAAGAAGGCGTTAAGTTCTGGGTGTCCTGTAAACGGAAAGGTGAGCTGTTTGTTCAATATTACTTTTAATTCACCGTGCACTTCATTAGCGTGCGTGCATACAGGCAGGGACGTATTATCATGAAATCATAAAAACCTCGTTATTTTTATTTTAAGTCACCGTCTTAGCAAGTTGCTCACTCTGTATTCCTGATTTTGATTATGCTAGATTTATCAGCCACATCCTTGATAAACCAAATACAAAGAAGACAAATTTATGATGTCATTGATTGTTATTATGTCTTAGTATAAAATACAAGGTTATATTATAATACAGGCTACACTTATTGCACAAGTAAAGTCCAGCATATATATATATATAAGATTGAACATGGCGCTGGTCAGAGCAAAGGCTTTCCAACTAAGCAGAGTTACTCTAGTTAATTAATTGTAGTACAGTTGGTTAATAATATTGCAGAATGTTTTCCTGTGTATTTTTATCTCTCATGTACGGTTATATACATACACAATGAAGAGTTAAATTAATGATGTCAGATGCCTCTGTGCCTGCAAGGAACCCCCTTGCATTAGGTCAAACAAATGCATGGTTCAATTTGCCATGGATGTTTGGTAGGGCAATTTACTTTGTCTTAGGCAATTTGTCTTCAAGCCCCAAATGATGTCATTAATAATTAATAATGCAATTGTGATATACATTTTAATATTATTTTCATTGAGCATTGTGTGTGGACAGATACTTAGTGGCTTAATAGCTCTAGCCTTACCCTTTACCGGACGACACACATAAAACCTTACCCTTTACTGGACGACACACGCAAAGCCTTACCCTTTACTGGACGACACACATAAAGCCTTACCCTTTACTGG